>JAODLI010007092.1:37907-51784 GCA_027575585.1 Percopsis omiscomaycus | reverse complement strand
GGATTAAAACCAGGAGTGGTACCAACAATTAGTACCCTACTACAGGCAACACACATAGGCCTTTAACTTAATGCACACAAACTACTACTAGCACTACACACACAGGGTGGCCACAAAAATGCACTGTTCTCAAATGTGACCAGCACAGGGGCAAGCTACATGGTGAATGGTAGTTGCCCCTCCACAACACTAGGTAAGCCTATTTATACAGACGGCGTCTTGAATGCAGCTCAGGGATTGTCTGACACACACACACACACACAGTATATTCTGACAAACTGTTTGCATGTTTTCTGTATATTTACAGAATACATTTCAGGAATTTTTGGTGACTTGTAACAACAAGATCGGCACACCATTATGAGGTCTACTCACAGTACAGCAGCGTGTACAGTAAAACATCAAGTACAGTAATGCAGCGCTTCTGCTACAAGGTCTTCTGCTACTAGTTTACTATTGAACGTGAACTGGTTGTTATTGATTTCCCAAAATAAACCAGCAGTTAATTATGTGAATTTGCTTTTACTGTATATTGTAAACAATGTTAAACATCAGGTCCCAACCATCCCAGTAAAATATTACACTTTATTAATAAAGTGTAATATTATATAAATGTAAATATAAATGCCCCCACAAATGTCCACTTGTGCGGGGAGGGGTAGAGAGGAGTGAACCACTCAGCACTGATTAGGGAGGGGCACAAACTCTTAAAGTTTCAAACCAAAACAACATTTTTGTAAAGCTGGTTTCAGCCACATGGTTAAAAAAAAAATGTATTTAAAGAAAAAAAAAGAAAAGAAAAAAGGAGTGTACCTTTAAGTATTTTCATGCAGTGTGTGTGTGTGCAGACTTGTAGGTTCACATTAGGGTTTAAACTGTGTATCATCCCCAATTAATCGTGCATGCACTGTGCGGTGTACAGTACATGTTTTATGTCAGGTCATGACATTACAACGCATGTCTAAGGTGGAGAGCCAATGAACTATAGATGTCTCTAAATGGAAATAGGTTTTTATAGTCCCTGCTTACCCAGGTTCGCTACCTCTAAGGATTACCATCTCCACTCAAGCATGAAATAACTGAAAGGTCATATCACTGTCATAACTCAAACTGTAATCTGCCGCTCCCGTTTTAATGGCTTTTTAAGTGTTGGGGCGCAAATCCCCCCCCCCCCCTATCCACCCCCCATTTTAATGAGCATGCCCTCTTTTTAAGATGCCAGTCTGCCAGTCATCCTCCCAGGCACTGAATGCCATGTCACTATCCCCTGTTGGGTTCTACTAGCCTAGATCGAGGCGTGCAAAGAGCCCGGGAACATTTGGGATTGATTTGCAGCTATTTTTATTTGTCCTACTTCAAATAAATGTCTCAGATCGTCAGAGGAAGAAGTCAAGCGCTGCTTAGACTTCAGTGAACTCCAAGAAAGTCATTGCGAAGGCTAAACGGCCATTTCACTTTGAGCCACCGAGTAGTTCAGAGGCGAAAAAGCAATAGGCCTTCCCCACCAGCGTGTCCCCAAGTCACAGGGCAGAAAGCTTCTGAGAATTGACGGGCTAGTAATTGCCGTTCTTACGTGAACAGACAAACAGAGTAAAAGGTCAAACGGGCCGCTTCAAAATCGATATCACGTTGCTAAGTTTAACCTACATTTGAGAACACACATACATGGATTGAGAATCCTGCAGCTCTCTGCTATAGCGAGATACGACTCCCATTATTAGGCTATAGCTAAGAACAGAACCGGAACACCACGCCATGAAGTCCTTACCTAAACCTATAGCGGACAGGCTGCTGCTCAGTGCTGCTGACACTACAATTATTCTTCCGCTGATAACTATCATCACAGCCGTAATAAGCGCTCTCCGCAGAGCACTGAAATCATGGAAGTTGGTTATGGGGTTTCAATGGTGAGAATCTGGCTTGACGTCAATGTACGATGGCGCACACACACACACACACAAGCTGGTGCTAGACAGCGTTGCGTCAATACTAGGTGCCATGAATGGATTTAGTCACGTCGGAGATCAACCGAGCCACTAGATGTGACTGGCACGGCACCGGCGGGACAAGGGAGCCTGTGTGTGACTCTCTCTCACACACTCTCTCTCTCTCTCTCTCTCTCACACACACACACACACACACACACACACACACACACACACCCCCTCGCTTTGCCAGCTGTCATTTGGCCCCACTTCCATAGCCCCCCCACACCCAGTTGTGGCTAATACATCAAGCAATGCTTCATCACACACACACACACACCCCATCTTAGATGGCTTCAGGCCAGGGTTTCCCCACAGAACACGCCTCGCAGGCTCCACCCTGCAGGGCGTCCCATCCTCACGCCCCACTAGGCCTGTCCAGCACCCTGACAGGACCGCCTGTCCCGACCACAGAGGTATTTATCACCACCACATCAATGCACAGACTCCACTGCCCCTAACACCCCAGCCCCCCATGACCAACTGTGATCTCACACAGTCTAAGCCCTAAGCCCTGCCCTCAGCGCCCCGCCCCTTCCCCCTCCTCTGTATGTAGCAACCTGCCCCTGGCCAATCACATACTGCTGCCAATGCCATGTTTGGGCCCCCACCCCGGCCTTGCGGCACAGTGACTGGCCACTCTACTGAAGGCCCTTTCATTCCCCCCCCCACAGCGCTCTGCCCTCGTCTGCAAAGCCATTCATTGGGCTTTTTTTTTTTTTTTTTTGCCTGCGGCTGCCCTGTTATTCTCGTCCTATAGTAAAACCTGCGGGTGGGGGCTTCACTCGCAGTGGGAAAAACCGCGGCAACAAGTGAAATGAGGCTGAAGTAGAGCTATTTTTGGGACGCTGGCGTAAAGTTCAAAGCCTTTTATTTTTTGCTTTTTATGGGTTAGTTGTATGTAAGCCATGCTTGTGTGCAGTCCTACGAAACAGAGAAAGCAGGGAGGGAAAAGAGCGAAGGACAGACGAGAGACGAACAAAACCCATGAACCCATGAAAATGAGCTAACTGAAAAGGAGGGCATTCCTCGGGCCAGCCGTTCAACTAGTACTATGTCACTAGAATGAAGTCGTGCTCGTAGCACACTATTAACAACGGAAACACACAACAGACATGGCATGTTTCACTTGTCAGCCTCTAACACAAGGCTAGATAACCACATTACCCCAAACAGAGGCATGCGGGCCCTGGGTTGTGCATAAACACTCCCCTGACCTTTTTACGATTCATAACTCGCGTGTACAGGAAACGGACCCAACGGACATTCTAGCAGCGACAGGAAGTGGCTCACCTTTGGCCGATTACATTAGGCAGGACTTTTAACTGAAATTTCTTCTATCTCAGCAGAGGTCCACATCCTCTGCTTGTCAACGGCATGTAATCTACAATCAGTTTCTCTCCATGAAAACTCCATTTCTTCAACTTGCCAGAGCCTGTGGTTCCTTGACTGTGTCCGTTAATAGGATGTTATGAGATCAGCAGCTCTGCTGAGGCACTATTGTAAAGATTAGCCTACGGCATTTCCCCTTTTTCTCTCTTCTATGACCGAACTGTCTGGGTGGGGACATGCAGCCAGACCAGTCAGACCAGTTCGTCTGACTAGTCTAATAAGCTTCCCCTCCAGACAAACAAAAGGATACAGCCTTTTAACACAATATTACACTATTCTTTGTACAAAGCCAACGCACATTAGTTGAGCAGTACTGTGCTTGAGCTCGACTCACCACTTGACAGAAGACATGATTACGTGTGACCAGCGAGGCATGACCTGGCATGTAACCGCAACAATGGGGGGGGGTAATGTAAAAGCAGGTGGGTTACATTAGGGAGCTCAAACCGGTGCCAGCAACATTGACGTGTAGCGACAGAAGCCAAACCTCAGCACTGCTGCAGCTGAGACACAACAAAACACAACTTGAGGCTGACAAACCGGCGTCTGGAGCCAGGGGAGCTTAGCTAGCAAGTGCGGCTTGAAATAAGTCTGCATACAAATATAAAGACTCACGTGTGTGTGTTTGTGTTTTGGTAGCGTAAGCCAAAGTCCACAAATATTATTCTAATTATGGAGTACTTGCCTCAAGTAATGTGATAGAATGGCTTGAAAGCCAAAAACGTGTGTGAGCGCTACACACAGATTTTCCTGGCAGCCGATACCTATTTAACTGTTGTTGAAGAACCATCTGTTTTCCTTATCAGACACCACCTCTTATCAAACAGTCTGGTCACAAAATAAATGGGAATGTTGAGCAGGCGTAAGAGCCAGCCACAAGGCAATTACCATTAGGAAACTATTGATTCACTTTAGACAACTACGACACCACCACTGTGACCCTGTTATATAACTGCACCAAGACTGGAACTGCATCAGAGTTGTCATGAGGAACAACATTTCTCTTTAACTAGTTGGTTTGCAAACCTTTCGACCTGCGACTATTGCAAGAGAGGGTCCACTTTTAATTGCATAAAAATGTACACCAGGTTAAACTAGCACTGAATAATTTTTATTCTTCTACAGTAGATAAAACACAAAAAAATAAAAATAAATCTTAACTAGGGATGTCCCGATCAACTTTTATGGTATAAATTGGACAAACACGGAAATTGATCAGGATCTTTATTGGGTCATGGTTGCCGATCCTGATAAGTTAAAAATGCCTTATTCGGTTCCGATCCCGATGTTTGATATCGGATCAGGACATCCCTAATCCTAACACATTACAACTAATAGCTACTGCAATTAAAAACAAAAATTTCTAAATCTTTTTATGACCCCACTGAAAGCATCCTGCAACGCTTCATAGGGATGTAAGGGGTTTTACTCAATGATCTAGTCCTATGGATGTATATATGAACATTTGGGAAGAATGTGTCATTAACAAGTTCCTCTCTGTAGATCCACATATGGTATAGTGCGAACAGGAAAAGTACTTGTTGCCAGGGGAAGTATTAGGCAGTAGGCACCATAGGGGCGGTTGGCTGTTTAGAAAATTGAAGGCAAATCCACAGCTGCCTCTTGTTACACACAGGTGACGAAAGGTAGGCATCGGGGTGTGAGGGTGACTATAGCTTGCCTTAATCCAATCCAAATACTCTGTTTAAATGTGGAGGGAACATAAATGGACACAGTGGGAAGCCAATGGACGGTTCAGGTTTAACAAATGCAGCGTCATGTTCAGTTTGTGACATTTTGCCACCAGAAAGAAATGGACAGAAAGTTCAAAAGAAAGTGCCAGAGAGAAATATCAAAGTGTCTACAGCCTTCTGGACGTCTGTCAGTGCTTTGATTAACTCAGCGTCAGAGGCGGTCCTGACAGTAAGCTACACTCCTCAAATCCACAGCTCACGCCCCCCCTTCCCCAGAGAATGTGCTAGCTGCCGACCTTGGTATGTTACGAGACCCTCCACTCGTCTCTCCAGAGATAACCCTGACTAGCCTAATGGAAAGCCGTGCCAAGCTACGTTGCCATCACAGAGGCCTGCATCATGACAGAATGGGTTCAAATCCTAAATCTCAGCCCATGCATTAATTATACCAAGTGTTTAACTGTGTTAACGGGCTCCTCTTTCCTCAATTTGCCTGCTGTTCTTTAAAAATAGCTCTCTTCTTTACCTTGATATAATCACGCTTGGTAAACAAATGAACATCTCTCTAGGCTATCCACATGGATTCTAGCTTTAAAACACTGACAAATATCCCAAAAAGGGATGAGCAAGGTCTAACACGATAAGCAACTGTGTTTTTAATTATTACGTTTTGCGGAGCAGTAAAAACTTTCAGCATAAACACGTAATGAAAAAAAGCACACATCCCTGGCATCAGGAGTGTTCAGGCTTTGCGCCCTTTTAAACGCTGCAAAAACAAACTAATGAGTTTTTACAACTCTCTTGACAGCTAATGAGTAATTGATCGTCTTTCCTCCATCCAGCTGTGCGCAATCAACGCTCTAACATCATCACCACCACCAATGGGTTTCCCTTAGCCAATACGATAATGCTCACTAGTTAGCAAAAGACAGGAGATAAAGTGAAGGAAGAAATGATGACTTGGGGAGAGAAGGCAATAAAAAAGAAAGGAAAAAAAAAAAGGTAGTCCTAGATGCGGCACAGAAGAGAATATAAAATAAAACCCCTTTCCTCTCTGTTCCACCTCTCTCTATCCATCCGTCCATCAATACAACAAGACAGGTTTCTTCCATTCCATCTCACTGAAGCTCCAGTCACCCGCACGTGCTGATTGGATCCCGGCTTTAACATGTGACTCATAGATCATACTCTCAAATGCACAGTACAGTACAGTACACACACACACACACAAAAGGAAAGCCAAATAGTAGTTTTAATTCCTCCCCTTGTTTTCCACGGTAGTGGTCAATGTAATGCTCTGTGTCAGAACACTGGCCAGACCCTCCCTGTCAGTCTATGAAGAGGAATGGCTTGTCCTCTTTACTTCCTATGGTAGAGGCGAGCCCTCAGCCTGAACTGCACCCCGCACTGGCGGTTAAGACAGATGAGAGGCCGTCCTGCAAACAGAATCAAACTGAACACAATGGCATATGGCAGCAAAATGTATTACACTGTAAAAAATTATAAAAACAAATAAAAATGTCACACTGTTTATATAAAAAAAAAAAAAATCAAAACCTCAAGGCCTTCGTCAGGAGTTAAATTGAACACTTTCTTGACCTTGCACTAAAGTTTCAATATTGTGCAGATGCCAAAAGTCAAGTGCATGCCCCCGGGGCAGAAAAGTAGGACACGTCCATTGACTCACACCCCAGCTAGACAGTACAGGGCGAGTCTTACAGTACAGTGGTGGTGAGGGGGGGGGGGTGCACATTCTTCAGCACGAGGGAACTCGTACACGCTCATTTGATCCCTTCCAATCCACCAAGATCGCGGGCGGATTTGGCAATGAGCCATGCGTAATCGAAAATCTGTGAACTTTCATGTCTTCAAGGCAGCGGAAGAATGATGGGGAAAAGGGACATGAAAGATGGATGGACAGAATGACGAATGGAACGCAGGGAAGCGTGACTGGAAAACACACACACACACACAAAAAAAAAAACTGTTCACAAACATTATGGGGCTGGAATGACTGACACACACAAGAACACATTTCCCTACAGTGCATACAAATAGGGCACACCCACACAGGAGGGAACCGCTATAGTAATAACAGAGTGTTTAACACCTGACACATACCGGCACGTTGCTAAGTGGGGAATGACCCGGACCCCACAACTCTACAACACACACTGCTGCACTAAGAGATCCTACTTTGAATACACAACACATAAGCTGTATACAGTAGAGAACACACACGACCACCAAACTCTGGCTCACTATCAACTTAATGTCCATATCTTAAGTGCACGGACACACACTCACTGTAACAGGGATATATAGGATGGACAAAGTGCCTACAGTATCTAACCACTTAACCCACTAGGTCACAGCCACTCCAAGAGGCTTTGCAGCTGAGAGATGCTAAATACCCCCCACTCACACACACACGAGCCGCAACTCAATATTTACAGAGCTCTGCAGCAGTACCACAGCTGGAATGCAGAAAAGGGAGAACATATGGTGTGTGTGTGTGCACTGTCTTTGTAACACAACCACTCCCCGCTCTGAAAAAAAATCAAAAAGCAACAACCAATATCCTCATTCACATTTTCGCCTCGACAAACAAACACTTGCCTACAAATTAAGTCTTTGGCAAGCCTTATTAGCAGTCTTGATGACAGAACCAGGCTAGAGCAGTGCCAATGAGACCCCCTCCCGCCTGACACCCTTGTTTCACGCCTTCACTACCTGTGGTTCTAATTAACTTTACACTGCGGGGGGGAAAAAATTATGCACAGCAACATTCATCTAATTCGGAGCCCCAAAATGAATCCAAAGGACAGGTGCGCCAGGAAATGCCGGCTATATGAAAGGGTTGTTTTATTATTTTTTTTTATTTCATTTACATTTTTAAGGCTGTTCAATATATAGTACAAAAGGAAGAGATACAGAATATGTCAGGGGGGACTATTTGGACCCAGTGCAGTGTTGGTGTGGCACTGCAAGGGCTTTTAGGTGGGAGCGAGGGAAAATGAGCACATTAAGATTAAGGACAGGAAACAGGCGGAACAGGCAGGGCAGGCATACATCAAGGGAGGAAAAGAAATGTATAGAATTTACAGCACATACCACCGCCGGGGGCCCGGAAAGAGACAAACAGGGAGGGTGAGAAGTTTAAAAAAAATAAAGTGTCATTGTACATTTGGCACCTGAGAGGGCAAGGGGGAGGGGTGACAATGAGAGCGAGAGATCCATTAAAAGAGGAGGTGAACAGTGAGAGAGAGCGAGGGGAGAGTGTCGGGCAAGAGAGAGCGCGGAGAAGATCGTTGCATAAACTGGCAAGGCAGCACTTGGGGAGGTGAGAGAGTGTGAAACGCGAGGCAGTGTCACGTATATTGAGGTGAGGTGCCCCAAGATGGTTTCAGGGAACTTGTGAGAGGATTTCAAGATTTAGAAATAATCTTTAGAAGATTACAGTATTTCAAATCAGTGATCATTTTATATTTATTTTTCATCTATAATAAAAGGTAAATAAATAATACAACCCATGCATTTTTCAATGCAGTTTATAGGTCTACTATATATTTTTATGCTGGTATGTTATGCTGTTAAAAGAAGTGAACGACAGGGTCAAAGGAGGTCAAACGTTTGAGAACGACTGAATGCACTACTATACGAGTTCCTCTAACTTTTATTTGGCTATTGTACCCCCATTCAGTTAATTTACAAGACAAGTACTCTTTTAACAGACTATTTTATTCTATTTTTCCACCCCAACTAAATTGTGTGAAAGTTTGTGAAAAAAACAGACAAAATAACACAGCAATAAAACTAAATGGAGAGGGGAGTACACATAATCAACATTTCAACAATTATTATTCTTATGATATTTTATGAGCTCCCGTACCACACAGTGCACCAGATTCCTACAGGCTATGTGCAATGCAGCTTGACAAAGCTAGGGCAGTCACCCACCCACCCAATGTCAAGCCAGAACAATGCTGCTTCCACGCCCCTCTCTCCCTCACCTTTTTCTACTAAATCGGACATGCCAGATTAAATTACAGCTCAAGTCTATACCATTCATTTCTTTGGGTTACGATTTATGGGGCATTGTGAAAGCTGCTGTGTTTCAACTTCTCACTTTTCATTTACCTTTGTGTTGCAACTCTCCATTTCCATCCATACTTTTGAGACCCTGCAGGGGCGGAGGAAGGTTTATTTGGGCAAGGCAGCTAACAAGAGCCGAGACATTTGCTGTGGCCAATAAAAATTTGCTTCTCCATGTGTGTGCATTCCTTTGACATAAATGTCCTCCAAGGAGGCTGTAAAAGTAGCATGCAAGCACCGATGGTGATGGCACGCTTCACTACTAGACTGGCCAGCAATTAGTCATAAGCATGCACAGCTATACCGGTTTAACAGGACTATGTGTTTAAAACTTGAGGTCTGACTTCTAATAGATTGCCTGAACTGCTCTGAAGCCAAAGACGCAAATAACTGTAGTTCTGGAAGTATGTTAATCTGTCATCTAGTGCGGTCTGCACTTTAGTGAGCACATTGGGCTCAAGTCGTCAAGTAATGCACATTTCACATGGAATCCTCCTTTGCCACTTACTGGGCTACTAAGAAGAAAGAAGAGGAGGAAAAGCAAAGAAACGTTGTCACCCCATAACAGACAAGCACAACTGTGATCCCTTACACCCCTACCAGTCGTACGTACCGCCAAGATGCATTAATGTGTGCTTGCTTGTATACCTCATTGCAAAGTGAACACAACAACACTGCAGCGCATGGCTTTATCGCAAACAGAGCATGTAACGAGCTTTAAGGCCAGTGGAACCTGACTGAATGTCAGGGGAATATGTAGATATATAGAGAATATAGCAGAAAACCTACATGGGTAATAGATTTTTTTTAAAGCGCTGAAGGATAGCATGGCAGGGACAGGACTCGATGTGTTATAAAAAAAGAAGGAAAAAAAAGGGTGATGCTGTGGCCTGTATTGGTTAGTGAGATAACGGTGAAAAAGTATCTTGACCAGCAGTCGCTTTTGTATCATAGCCTACACGGTCTAATGTAGCCTACGGGTGCCCGAGTTTAATGTGGTGCCGTATGTTTGTTTTTCATCTCATGGATGAGGCTTAGATAGCCCCAAAAATACACCAGAAGCTGCTGGGTTTCTCTTCCAACTCCGAACATTGCCCTACAGTAGGCAGCATGCTGGGCTGAGTTACACCACACATCATTAAACCAGCTCTTTAATTAGCAATGGGGAAGATAGAGGCATCTATTTAAGCAGGAAACAGCACGCCCTTAAACACTGTAAGTTTGACAGTAGCAAAGAAGAATGCGCCAACTTGCGATTTAATTTTGATCGTAAAATGATACTTCTGCACTGATACGCTAACGGAAGCGATAAACGCTATCGCTTTTGACATTCGTGGAAATTTCAGAACTGCGCCCAATGCGATAGCCTCTCTAAAAAGTACGCGACAAATCAGAACAAATAACAGATAAGAGATTATAACCTGCTCAACTGTAGTGGGAACATTCAAACAGACAGAAGGTTGGCTGAGGCAAAGCGCATCGATTCAAAACATGATGACCACTGGACATTTACAAAAAACGCGGATAAGTGCAGGTCAAATCCTACCCAACATCGGGGACTTCCAGGAAAAAAGGCGTGCGTTGTGTTAACAAACCTGGCGATGCCCGGCGACTTCTTCCAGCAAAGCGCCGATGTTCGGAGTTTGCGTGTGTCACCCAGTCGAGTGTTTTCACTGTCTCTCCCTCCTATCCTCTGCCGTAGAGATAATGCTGATGTTTCCACTTCCTCTTTCCTTTCGCCGTCTGCTGGCTGGGTTGGCTCCTCTCCTTTGCGTCCACCAGAAATGCGAAAAGGATCGAGACCAATTACAAGGCAAGAAACATAAGGGCACGGCGAACCATCTGACATATCTTAATTGTATTAATAATTGACTCCAGACTTAAAATGTTTTCTAATCAGCAACTTAACGTAGCCTAACTCAAAAGAAATGCAGACGTAAGACACGGTTTGTTCTTACAATGGATTCCTTCAACACAATTATCCTTAAATCACAAAGGAAGACTGAAGGATGACTTTAATAATTAATATGCCATATGGCCCCCACAGTGCTTTTTGAAGAACGTGGTGAGCATGGTTGAATGTTATTGTTATGGACAAAAGATAGGCTGAAAGAAAGAGTAGCTAAGATAAGCAATAGAAAGGGAAGTTCACACACATTGAGTTCCTGGCTAGATTTAATAATCCAACAAAGAAGACTTCAGAAAGGGCACAATAAAAAGAGAAAACGCCCTATGCTGAAACAATAAAACAACCACGAAATAAAAACAGACAGAGAGAGAGAGAGAGAGGGAGAAGTGTGTCAGACAGTCCCCAAGCTCTCCTCCACACCAGTTTAGGCCATGTGCTCCTCTGTTCTCTCCCTTACCTCTCTTCCCTGAAACACACAAGTGTCCCACACAGCTCCCTAAACTTCCCCTCCTCTGTCTCTTACAACTTCCCTCTATCCAACCCTCTCTCTTTCTCCTTTCTATATGTCAGGGCTATCTGTCTTCATCTTTCTCTCCCTCCTTTTCTCTGTCTGTGGGACACAGAATGTGTGTGTGTGTGTGTGTGTGTCTGCTATTCAAACTGCTGCAGTGACAGGAAGGTCCATTCTATACAAAAAAACATATAGAATGGAAGTTGGGGATAGGCCGAACAGCACTTTGACCCCCAGTGTCAGGAGAAAAAGTCAACGCTTTAGCAAGTTAGCAGGATAGCTCCCTTTGTCGACCGCAATGGGGAGAGAGACAAGTCACAGACAAAGGAAAAATGTAAATATTCTGTCTGCCGCCATAGCAGGAGGCTCCTGTTTCTGCAAAGCTCTTATGCTAAATGCACCAGCTCAGTTCCCACCGCACATCAACTTATACGGACTGAGAGGTGCATTATTGGTCCATTGAGCTATAATTACTGCATTCGACTGGCTTTTATATGCATCCGGGCTTTCAGTATGATATGTTTTTTCTGATACAGCTATAGTTCCGGAAATCTCTTTCTTCCCTAAAGGCCGGGACAATCGAAATGATAACTGAACCTATTTATGTATTAACTACATTATTTATATTTTGTTAAAATTGTTTGAATATTTTAGTTCCTCTGTACACTTATTTCTGAGCTTCCTGTTGTGAAGCTGGAAGATGTATATTATATTTAAGAAGACAATAAGCGACTGAATTAACTGAAACTAGAGCCTATGCTACGCATGTTTTGTGCGATACAGTAAAACACACTTCAATAAATACAATTTAGGCTTGCAGGCTTGTCCTGTTTATTCCACTATGTCCCTGTTTTACATAAGCCATAATGTCTTGCTCTTAGAAGTACAGAATCCCTGGTTGTTCAACTATTGTGTCAACTGGGACACGTTTCTTTGTCCTTCTGTACACCTGATGAAGACTGGATAGATCAATTGCATGTTTTTCTTATCTACAACATTATTGATTCTGGTACGCAGTCCAAATATATAATTTGAGCACAATTTAAGTTTTTGTCCCTGTAGTAAAACTACTTTCATATTTTGGTTTAGGAAAGTGCTGGTGTTTATTTTTTTTTAAAGGTTTGCGTGCAGGAGGAATCTGCCCTGACATAAAATCCGACCAGCTCTGTTGTCCAAGAAGACAGAGTGCTTTAATAAGGACACTGGCCTGGCCATCTCCCCTCGAGGGTGGGGGGGTGGGGGGGGATCTGATTTATTTACAGTCATTGGGTCATAGTGATAGGGTAAGGATAGACAGAGTTGCCATGGAAATCTGAGAAAAAGAGGAGAGAGGGATCAGGTAGAGAGATCCAATGAAGCTCTCACTCACAAGTAATCCATCAAACTTTTATGGTTCTCAATTTCTCTCATTCTCTGACACACACACAGGGGATACATTCAGATGCACTCCCTACAGCATCCCACAAGTTAAAAAGTCTAGGAGAGAAATCTAAATGGAAATCTTGTGTGCCCGTTCCCTATAGGCCTGTGTTAATTGTCGCTTTATCAGGGTCATTAGGAAGGAGGAATGTTTCCAGTTCCTCGTTTCCACAGGGATTCTTAAAAAAAAAAAAAGCACTGTCACTCATTAAATAGAATGCTTTAATTCAGTGTAAATGACAAAACTTTTTTGTTGGGAGTGAAAATCGTGCGTTTGCACCCAGGGCTGTTTTATTGAGCAGTCTACTGGAGGGCATGGGTTGATGAGACTTCTTAATCCTTGCATGGCACTGTGTGTAAGTTACTAACTATGAAATAGCTTTTAGGAAAGCTTATTCACTCAATGAAATGCCCTTGGATTACTAGTAGAAGATCCGAAGATGATAAAACCCATCATCAAAAATATCCAAAATCATATGCTATAGAAAAACAAGTTCAGTAAAAGCCACCTTGAGAATTTGTATTATTACTATTATTACTTTGCAGGCTGGAGTTAGTTTAACATTGGAAAATGCTTAGTAAATTCTCTTACATTCTCACCCTATCTCTGTGGAATACATGTCTATTCCAACCCCAAATTATTCTAGATATTCATAGGCAGTCGTAAGGATTCATTTTTGCTTGTGTGGGATAAATAACTAGCTGTACTCAGATGGTTACATTTTAGATTTTTTTCCACTGTCCCGGTTTCACACAAGCCTACAATCAAAGTATCTTAACACTGGCAAAACGGCAAAACACAGTGGAAAATACAATCTCTTAATGTCATGCTGTATTTCCTAACATGCTTTCTTACAAGTTCCTGTAAAAAA
>JAODLI010007092.1:0-37807 GCA_027575585.1 Percopsis omiscomaycus | reverse complement strand
AAACACAGTGGAAAATACAATCTCTTAATGTCATGCTGTATTTCCTAACATGCTTTCTTACAAGTTCCTGTAAAAAAAATAATCAATAAACCTGCAATTAATGCGGTCTGACAAGAGTACGTATGCATGTGCACAATCACATGCACGCTCCCTTGAGAAGCTGTTCTATATGATCCTGTAGTAGTGTATGTGATCAAGAAGTTGCAGCCCCAAGCAAGTGTAATGAATGGAGAAGTCATTAGCGATAGGCTACACCAATGGTTCTCAGTGGGGGTCGGGACAAGGGCTGTGCAAAAAAAGTTATTCAGGGGGGGCAGATGTTTAAGATTTTGATATAATATATTTTTTTATATTATTTTTAATCTAGGTAATAATGCTAGTACCAATAGTGGTGGTTTGTCTTCTTGTTCAATGTTTGCCTTTGTCCCACATTTGTGAAGAAAATAAATAGATGCACAAACATAAAAATGCAAGGGTGTATTTTACCTTCTTGTGCACAGGCATGGGAGGGGTCACAAGCACTGAACCAGTTTGTTTCAGGGACATTTGTGGTTTGAGAACCATTTAGTTACACAGTTCCTCGATTATCAACCTAGTTTTCCAGCGTGCTACTGTTGCCTCCACATACTACATACAATTCACCGTTGGGTAAGAAAGACCGTGGCTACTGTATTGTCAAAACGTTCCCTCCTATACTGCAGAGCGGATATTGAAGTGCTTGTGACAAGGTCTGCTATGGGATCACAGGAGCACAAACACCAAACCGTCATTCAGAGTCTGAACAGTCACTGGTTTTAGATGACTTGTGCTTTCTCTTCTGCTTTTTCTTCTTCTTTTCCTTCTTCTTTTTGTCCTTCTTCTTCTTCCTCTTCTTCCTGTGCTGGTGATCAGAGGAGGAGCTGTCTGAGTCGGAGGAAGAGGAGGAGGAGGTGGTGTCCTGGAGCAGCTGTTGAAGCTGTTGGATCCTGGGTGGAGGAGGACAGGAAAGTATAAACGACACTGCTTGACAGGAGCAGCAAACCTGTCACAGAGAGGAGCTACCCAAAAACAGTAAGGGCTCACCAGGAAGTACGGTCTGACTGGAAGAAAAGGGACCCAATAGCCTGGTAAGACCATCCCGATTTTGCAAGCTCCACGATTATTTTCAGTCGGGGACCTCTCCATTCAAACTCTTGAGGCGGTGCCAATTGGTGTCAATCAAATCATTAGAAGGTTATTGGACCCCCTTCAGCTAATTAGAACAACAAATGTTTGACCTATAATTTTCAAACACAGGTGCTTGCAGATGATTGGACCACCTTCAGCATATCAGAACCAGTGTTGGGGGTAACACATTATAAAGTAACGTATTACTGTAATCACATTACTTTGTCTGTGATGTAGTAATGTAATGAATTACTGTTCCTAAATTCAGAAATCACATAACGGTTACTAATCAAACAATTATGTAGTTACTTTTTTCTGTGAAGTGCTCTTTGGGCTGGTTTTTACTGACTTTGCTGTCAGCTTTGTGTTATTATTTTATTAAAGAACATAAAAGAAAGTGTATGTCCTCTTTATTAGGATAGGGATTTGTGCTAATATGTGGGCATATGGAAGGTTTAACGTTAAATTGTTAACTGGCAATTACATGACAATGCATCTCAGGCAATGTTGCAAAGTACAAGTACGAATTACTTTCTACAGGGAGTAAAGAAGTACAGTAATGCATTACTTTTATTTTTTGAGTAACGTGTAATACATTACTTGTTATGAGTAACGACCCAAACCCTGACCAGAACTACCAATCTGGATGCAGATTAGGAAAAAGTTCTGTAACTGGCAGACCAACGGTTCTCAATTGTGGGTTCCCAGACTGATGTGCAGAGTGAAGCAAATCAGGATGATTTGTCCAGGCTAACACCTAGGTGCCTCACACTACAGATATACAAGACCATCCCCTGCTCATGCAGGGCTACTCATCAAGCAGAATGGTGTGTAGTGAATTAATACATATGCGCAGGAACACTGGTGAATGCTCAGAAATGTACTTGGTGGCAGATAGTTTTGTGTACTTTTGAAGATGCCCAAAAAGAAGAGGAAGAGGACTCTAAAAAGCCGTGGAAGGCCTCTTCTGGTGGAGTGTTGACGTCTTTCATGTCAAGGGCAGACCGGTCTGTGACTCAGCCAGGGTGATCACAGGGGGCAACACTCTCCTTGACTACTTGACATGTCATGTTGCTTCAATGTGTGTTGCTTCAATGTGTGAATTTAAAAACAATCAGCTAATAGGGTTTGGCTATCCTTATATAGATGAAAATGCAATGATAAGATGAAGGATTTTGAGAGCTACGGAAACACTGACATAAGACGTTCTCTTTAATTAGTGAACACTGAACACAAGTTTACTACTTCAAACACAATAATTTATGATGCAGCAAAAAAAAACTATTTGTTGACAGTTAAAGGACAGTCTGAAATCTCATCTGTAGCACACAATCTCTAGCACACAATCTTTCATTATTATTGATTTAATTAATTTAATTAGCTATTCAAGTTAAATAATAGACTAAAATTGTAAAAAAAAAATTAAAAAAAATAGGCAGAATAGATTAAAATGATGAAAGCGTTTACTATGATTTGATAACTTTTCTTTTATAATTAATTGATGAGAATATATAAAGTTGCTCCAAGGTTTCGATGTAAGACATAAAAATGCTCTGGCAAGACAAGTTGCCAGAGCAAAAACATGGGCCGGTTTGGTTCTTCAACACAAGCACATAAAAAAAAAGAGAAAATAAGTGCTTTAGGACATTAAATAAAATGGGCAGTTAGCTCGTTGGCAGTTAGTTTGCACACATTATGAAACTATTGATAAATAAAGGCCTGTTCGCAACTTGAGCCAGGCACTGGCTTCAATAATCTTTGCGTAATCCTGGCCTGAAACACAAACTTGTGTCATAGCCTGTCTAGTAAGCAAACCCCAAAGGCTAAACTCCTGCTGTGAGGCAGTATTTGCATCCACACTGAGAGCCAGCCATCCTCAAAATATTTCCCCATCATTCGAGTGTGTGCTGTTTGGGGCGTGTTTTGATGAGGTGGTGACAGACTTTTGTCCTTCTAGCGTCAGTGTTTATGGGAAAATGTCATAATAAAACCAAATAGGCCTGCGTGACTGAACAAAAACATGATGTACCTGGTTTCTTTTTCATTCCTTTTGTTTTCCCGGATTAGGTCGTACATTGGGTCTTCGTGAGCCTGTCAGAATACAACACAATGCCATATGTCATTACCCAGCTATTAGGGAGGAAACACAGTAAGCACCCCCCACAATAACATTAAAAAGAAAGTCATTTATATCTGCTCAATACTTTCCCAGCCCTATATACCTTTAACTGCCACTTCAGCTTGTATAAATCCTCCTGCTATCCCAATGCTATCTGGGAGAATATGATACAGCTGCACTTATGGTAATCAGTGCAGAGGTGGTGTCTGTGTGCAAGTCTAGAGTGGATTTTGTTGCAGCAGGACGAGCTGTTCCGTTCAGGCTTATTGAAGCAGGCGATGGGCGAAGGTCTGCTGTGCACATGTTCACAGTGTACACACAACTTGCTGCAGCCCAAATGTTAACCTCAGCTGAGGGCGGCTCTATATACAGGCCTCTGCTTGTGGCAAGCGCGCGGACCCATTTACCACTTCTATTTAGATTTGTGTCCCATTTAATGTTTCCATGATATATGCGAGAGTACGTGCTCGCCGCTTGCCGGCTAACAAGCTCACCACTCGGAACTGCTCCAGTTTCTGATTGCCTTTGATGAAGAAGGGACACTCCTTGTCGCCGGTCCTGTGGCCGTAACGCTTGCATCTCCAGCCTATGTCAAGAGAAACATTTACTTAATGGGGTATGCTTACTTCTGTTTAATTAATAAACTAAACAGAAAAAAAAAAATTATAGGAAACCACTGTGCTTTGGGATGTTAATATACGTCTCCTATAATTAATGCCATCCAAAAATGGCAGAATATAGTGTATAAAATAAAACGTTTTTCGCTTAGGCATCCAAACGTCTACATTTATCACGTGAGAATAGTTGCCAGTGTTACTTTCTAAGTCGTTGTCTAAGATGCATTTATAAATGCAGTCCATTTACAACGGATAATGATTGGGAAGATTTTCCACCGGTCAAGTATGCTGGCAATTTATTGGTGGAAATTTCCCCACCAATAGTTGCAGTCTGGCTGCACCAGTAGTCTATTGGTCTCTCATGCCCCCTGGCTACAGCCTGATATAAAATGTGAAGATGTAGCACACAATAAAATGTCCACTGTTTCGAGTCCAGCGGCCCAGTAGATCGGCCCGAGGTCTGGGTTTGTGAAAATCCAATAAATGAGAAGGACCGGCAAAAATAATGTTATTATGGAAGTATCATGAAGTCCACAGGTCGGTACTGAACTGTAAAAATGCAGCCAAAACACGCTTCCTTTGAAGACTTCAAATGAAGCCATCAAGTGCTGGCAGCATTTGGCTAATTTGGAAGGAAGCATTGGCTGTATTGAACACTCGTTAAAATAAGAACAAACAAATAAACTCAGAAAAGTATTGCAACAAATTTTGTTTGTAGATAATGGACATTGGGCTTTTGCAAAGATTTAGTGTGGCAGATGTTCAGCTGGGTCTGTGTGAGCCGCATACACGTATGTAAACATGCGTGAGCCTCACACAAAAGCTTGGAAAAGAAAGCTGCCTTTGGAAGCCTGAGCAAAATAATGTAATTTCTACAGTCACCTCAGCAGGACAGTTACTCAGGCAGTAGGATCCAAGGCAGCTGCCTTCTGTTCTGAACAGGCCCCATGTGTCTAAACCCAGTGATGTGTGAAGTACTGTACCACCACTCACACTGCATAACCTTGACCTCCTTGCCAAGGGGCATCCACAACCCCTTAGTGGGTGCACGCGCCAGGAAGTCCCTGGCATGTTCATTCCCCGGTGTTTCCGGAATACAATCTTCGGGTTTCTCCTCTCTCTCCTGTAAGAGCAATTTATATTTAATGCATTCATTAATATTAAGAAATAAGCGTAACGAATGTTCATGCAGTCTTGCTTACGATTAGAATATAATAGAATTAAATAAATCTTTATTGTCCACCGGGGTGGAAGGTTTTCTTTGGCTCACCAGACATAAGACAAGTATAGACAGACATACAGGCAACATCTCAGACATAATAAGTGGAATATAAAAAGACAAAATGATAAACATCAGGATAAAAAAAAGAATAAATATGCTTAAATACATTACGATAAATACCTTTATGAGGCCAGGTGGGGGGTTTTCATAGCTGCAGGAGACGGAGAGTGATTAAACTCAACTGTGACAAATCTATACCTAATGGACTAAAGAGCTAACGTTACATAACAATCCACACTACCACCAAATAAGTTAACAGAGTTAACAGAGCAGACAGCAAAACAGAGTGAAACTAGTAAGTTGTATTTATAATTCATTAAAAAGTTTACAAGCAATTATAGGGGAGAAAACATGCATCCTCACAATGTCTCGACGTGTTTCAGCTTTTGCACCTCTTGGCTGAGTTTCTTGGTGTGTATCTTGAGTCTTTCCAAATCATCATTTGAGCCCTTGTGTCTTTTGCGGTCTTCTCTGCACCCCTTCTCTCTCGTTCGCTTTCTGTCTGACATTGCATGGAAATATAAAGTGTGACTTTAAAAAAAAGTCAGCAACGCATAATTCCGTAAGTCTTCTTGTCAGAAGGAGTAGCTATTTTGTTCACTATTCTATTAGTCTTCTTGGACACGCTAACTTGCTAACTAGCATAAATGTCTATGCTCTACTTCCTGTGTAGCCGGGTTGGTTCACGTTAAAGTCCAGCACCACCTTCAGAGTATTGCGAGCATTACAACAGTAGAAAATCCATTTTGATGGATCACAACCAGATGTTTTCATAGCTAGAAAAATGATATACGCCAAGGAAATTAACACAATGTATTGAATTATGGCTCACATTGCATGCTCTATATGGAGGAATATCTTTACATTTTTAGATGGTGAGCGAAGGTTTCACTTTTATTTGTATCAGAAAAAGTGCAGAGCAAGCTAGAGGCATGTGGTTTGTTTAGAAACTCCAATAATAGTTTAAGTTAGTGTTTTGACCATTTAGTGTAACTTTTTTTTTAAAGCAACACACTCATCTGGGTATTACTGAAAAATAACTACAGGATTAATAAAGTAATTAAAATTGTCAGAGCGAGAGAAACACACCCATGTCAGTTTTTAAATCATATTTTATTAAATAAAAGCAATGGAACACATTTGAGGTATTTCAGGATGTATAGGACTGATACATACCGAACAAAAGAGTGTATTGACAATGTAAAAAGAAACATCTACTTTAAGTGGAAAACAAAGCTTGATAATGGCAGTAGAAAGATGTTAGAGGACATTAGTCCCTCAAATAAAAATTTGCAATTCAAAATAAAAATATTTGGATTGTCACTAAATCTTGTCATAGTTTTTAGGCAGAGGCGCCTAATCAATGTAAACAACAGTTAATGTGTCCCATATTCTAGATTTTATTATAAGCTCATGTTCACTGGTGACCGTGCACCATTTCTATTTACAAGTGCAAAAATTGCACCACAGTGATCATAGCATAGTAGCGACACTTTAACGTCTATACATTTGTGTAAACTGCTGCCCTTGTTAGATGATGTTGTTAAACATCATATAACATTATACATTGGGGAGATGTATACATTGGGGAGATGTATTGAGACCAATACATCTCCCCAATGTAAAAGGGCCATAGAAACAGTAAATAAAGCACAGATAGTGTTTCAAATACAATATCTCTGCTTCTAAAAAGTACACACAAAAAAAATCTTTGCCGTAAATTCTGAATAAATGTAATTTGTTATTGCAGAGCTTGCCCCTACCAAAAATTCCACCACAGAAAGTCAGACTCCCTGTGGTGTTCGGAGGATTTCCTGAAATGTTCCATTTTGAGAACCCTTCCCTGTGTAGGGGAACAGAGAAAGTTATGTGCTACCTTAGACGTAAAACATGCTCCTCTAATTGGCTCAACAGAGGGTGCTGTAGCCCTGAAGGACAGTTGTATAAACCAATCCACCCTGTTATATTCAGGTTCCAGAGGCACCATTCCAAAAACAGGGCCATATAGTACTGCAGCAGCTCTTTTGGTGGGCAAACCCAAACCCTTCCTACACCCGCGAGGGAAGCAAAGCTAATTTCCTAACCTCCCCACAGCTTCTGGCGTAAAAAGGTTGTCTAAAAGTGGGTCTAAACCCCAGTTTTGAAACAGAATTTGTACAAAGAATATGTCTTTGTTAAGACGTTCAGAGGGAGGACAGGAAGTCTTTCAGGCTGTCCTTCTTGCTGCTCGTGCTCTCCTCTCGTAAGAGTAACTTGCTGAGGCGCTGGATGAGCCACCTCTTCACTTTAGAGGGCTGAGAGGAAGACAAGTACGACCCGGGGGTACTGGCAGGGGTGGACCTGATGGGAGGGAGGAGAGGTGGCATTGCGGGGTGAGAATACAAGTAACTTGAGATTTTGCTCGTTGGCAGAAAAACGTAAAGTGTGCCGTCAATACGAAAATGATCCGACAAGCACGGAGACCAACACGTATGCCGGCTGTTACCTCAAGCTCACTTTATGCTGAATAAATGGAAACCTAATGATTCATTTGCCAGATGTAACGGGTATCTGCCTCTACGGTGTCTCGGATACCTATCAAGTATATTAAGTATGTAAATGCCTAAAATCCTGCTTAGATAACTGACCTGGGTGTACTGCTAGGCGTCTTCTCTTTGCTAACAGACTTGGGGGTGCTGGTGGTTTTGCTGGCGGCCTGCGGGGTCTTGTGTTTTCCTGTGCTCCCCGGGACACTGCGCGTCTTGGATAGGATGAACTCCCGGTTCATGCCGCTGTACCTTGACGTCTTGTTGCACGTGTGGCAGGTGGCCATCTTGGAAAGGGGAACAGAAAGGCATAAATTAGGTTGCTGTATTCTCATGCACACGAGAAGACTCTTAGGTAAACACTACTTAAAACATGATAGTACTTTGAAATCCAAAAGGAAATTAAGGAGAATTATTTTGCTCATGCATTGTGTTTGTTAACACCCAAACAAAAATCCTTTATAGCTTTTCTATTAGAGGTCACTGAATCTGCTCTTAAAAGCTGAGCAACGCCATGTCCTTGTGTCAAAGCCTGAGACATCCATTGGTGGAATTACAGCACCAACAACCAGACCTACTTAGGGTCCTTTCAGTTAGTATTCGCAACTCCACATGAAACGCAGCCCCAGCCGTCTTAAGTCTCTTTCCCTGGGACAGACAAGTGCTCGATGTGACCCGGCCGGTCAAGTCAGGATATTGATTGTGTTGACTAAATGCTCCCCCTGGACGCCAGAGAGCGGGGCTAGGCTGAGAATGAGGCAGACAAATGGGCTGAAATTAGATGGGCTCCTATGCCCTGGGTGACGCAGGCAGGCCCAGGGCCTCACATTCATGCCAGCCTGATCTTGCCATCTCACTGCTGAGGAATACTCCACAAAGTGGCTGAGGGCAGCACGCATACTATAGTAAGATGTCCCATGAAAACCTCCAGATGCGTACCAGCAAAGCCCTGCCAAAACACAACCCCTTGAATCACTTGCCCCTAAAAGCTTGAAGCAACCTGCCGAGAACATTACCTACCTATCAGTGGGCAAGCTGGGAATGTTGCCATGGGGAGTTTAACCTTACCCTGGGTAAGGAATGTATATGAGGTGTGAAACATGCAGTCCGACAAGGTTACCAAATATTTCCAATAGTACTCTGAACTTTTCCACTAATGTTTTTAATTTAAAACTTACTATTAAGTTGCAATAAACCTATGTTTAATATTATGCATATATTCCATACAAGTGCTGTAACATTAAATCAGGTTTTTCTATTTGGCATTTAATTACAGTAACCATAACGGATGTATTAAGACATCCAACCGTAAATTCAGCGTTTCATTAGATGGAACAAATGCAATGCTCATACTGGCCCAAACTATCATCAAAAAAAGCCATTACTTAAACTCCTTTAAAATCATTTAACAAAGTTCAACCTGCTGTAACAAACCATCCAGACTCTCCCAAGTCTGTCGAGTCAGCAAGTCTGACCTGAGCTGTGGCATGCCGATCATGTGGAAAACCTACCGACACAAAGGTAGCCATGTTGAATTCTGACAGGTGCCTCCTGGTGAGCAGCGAGAGTCAGGGTTTCAGTGCACCAGGGCGAGCCGGCTTAGTCCCTCTGGAAGAGTGTGTGTATTTTGAGTGTTTACTATGTACCACTGCATGGCCAGCCTTATATAACCCAGGCCAGGCTTGGAACCCACCCCTCTCTGCATAGGGGTGGGTCACAGATGGACTGACCAATGATCTGTCACGAGGTTTGACTCAAACCGGTTGGCCTGCCAGTGCTCTACAGCTGTCCTGCCAGCAGCGGTGCCACTTCCCGCTCACCCAAATAGACAATCCATACAACAGAACACACACACACACACACACACACACACACACACGTTGGCCTAATCTGTAAAACATGCACTCAAGGTTTTATTGGTTTGGAGAAACCGCTGGAAGGGAAACCACCATACAACGACATGTTTTCATTAAGGAGGACACTGCAGATCACAGTGGTTTCTCATTTCCATTGTTAAACAGGAATTTATATGAGGATTGCAGCAAGACTTGTTGTGTCTTGGTGTTGTCACCGGATCTTACCCCGTGGCCAGATGTTCAGTAAATATAGAAGAATAAGTTAGTGATGACGTATTCGCACACAGGGGAGGAACTTGTTAGTGTAAGGTTTATTATCTGCTAGGATTTATTTATGCCAAAAGCATGATCTACTCCAACCATTCGCTTGATCACCTCATTCACCGTAAACAGTTCTCAAGTCAGAATTCTCAGCCGCTCAAAAAACATGGCTGCTTCAGACAACGCATCTCAAAAATAAATAAAAAAGACTTTACGAGAGGAAAAGGAAAGGTATTACAGGCTGTGCAGTAACATCAGCTGCCTGCTAGGTTTGTTTTTGTTGATGATAATTAGTCACGTGGTCTAGCCTCAATGACCACAACATGGGGGGAAAGAAAATCCAGAGAATACGTCTACAGTTTGTGTGTGAATACAAAGGGTGTGACAGCAGGAGACAGACTCACACCTAATTATCCAGTGTATATGTGGCCCTTGCTTCACAAAGTCATTGTCTCTTCCTTTGGCTGCAGACCACAACAACCACAACTATATAGACAAGTTCATGAGCCCCAGGTTTCAGTCCAGACTCTCCTGCTGCCCAGGCAACACTAAAACCCCACACTGCCTGACACAGAGATGTTCATTATTAAAAACAGAAAAATAGTCCTTGCCAAACTCCAATAGGCAGGAAAAAACTACCCTATCCTATGATCCCAGCCGATCTGGATAGATGCCCCCTAAAATCTATATTCAATCTCTACTCAAAATAAACTGGCAGTCCTCTAAAGTTAGCACCTTATCGCCCGAGACTTGTGTGAATAGCACAAACACAGGGATAACAGGACAATGATGAAGACACAGCTGCAACAGGAGTGGGGTTTAGCACAGCGAGGAATAATATCTGGCTGTGGATTATGGAGAAGGGTTATAAAAACTAATCACCCAGTGACAGGATGTCTGCTGCCATCTCTGGTCCTCTCATCACCTGTGCCAACATCACAATGATGGCTGCATGAAAGGGTATTGAACCAGGGAAACGAGGGGAACTCCCTTCCATCTTCTTGTTCTGTGGCTGCACAGCAGTTTGATCCAGAGGGGGAGATATAGATCTATCTATCCATCCATCTATATATAGAGAGAGCATACACTGTATGTATGCAGTAGAACGTGAAACATATTGGTAAGAAATATGTCTGACTCAATAATACTAAACCTAGGATTACAGCTAGAAGCTAGAGTAAAACATGAAGGATGCCTGGGAGTTTCCACGGTTTTTAAACTGTTTGCGAGTAGCGACCTCCTTAATCTTTAGCAAACACAGGAGATTTCAACAACAAAAAAAACTGGATCTTGTGACAGCACGAGGGGGGCTTTAAACACAGGCAGACAACAAACGTGGCTGCAGCTGGATGTTTACAGCCAGGATTTAATCACCTTTCTTTCCGATGGCTACCACTGGGGTCTCTGACATGACCGATTCTAAATAAAGCGCTCTTTACCCAGTGATGAAGGTACGTGCTCGAGTGTGTGTGTGATGTGTATCTAAAGGTTCAGATAACTGTGCGAGAGCTGGTGAGCCAGGGAGAGCTTCCAAACCGTTGCTTGCTTTTGAGCCTATCCTACTGGCAATCCACCTCCTGGAGCGAATGCATAATTATGCCGACAGGGCAAGCTAAAATAGCTGTTCACCCCATAGCAGCAAGCAATCCTGATACGGGAGACTTCGAATCCTAATTTACGATAATCCAATTTATAGCCTATGCTATGGCAGGGCGACACGTGAGAGAATTGCCTCCCACGCCTCATCTCCAACTGTTGAGTCTGGCGAGGGTATACATCGATAGCGGCCAATAAATCGTATGGTGTGGGAGAGAATATCCAATCTATAAATAGCTAGATAAAGTGGAAGGTTACATGTTTCCTGACATTAACAGTATATTACAAAGGTGACCTTGATATTAAATTCATCCCATTGAGTACGTCTACTTGTGTTGATGGTGATAAATGATTGAGATACAATCGCTAATCCTCCATATAAAAACAAATCATCTGGGACCTGTGTGTGCATACCGGGTAATTGGGTCGACCTTGATCTTTCATCCCGCTCTGTTTCCAACTAAACATGTGTGGATTGTACTGTGCTTCCCAACACATACTTCCCCTGTCTGATTAACAAGACACATATGTCTTAGTATGCCCCTGTATTTATGTGTCATGCCTGTTTAGGACCGGTGCAGAGCGGCAACAGCTGCCGTTTGGGGCATAAATCATGGCAGGAGACAAACGCATGCCATACGTACATAAACATTTTAGAGGATAGAGGTTATCAAACAAATGCCCACCTTTTAGAAGAACTGAACCTCCCAAGGTGAATGTCTCACTATATAAATCCCCATCACTTGCCTGTCAACGCGCGGCACATCACCTGTGGGCATCATTAGGACGTGGCCATGATTAAGTTTGCAGACGCGCAATGGAGCATTGGAAAAGCGTCCACCGCTTCATTTGTGAGATTTCAAGGTTTCGTCAAATAAATTCCTCAACGCTCCATATCTAACGAGTGTCTTCCAGGAGCATTACAAGGCATACATCCTACTTAGTTGTACATATTTTAAATGTACTCCACATAAATTCAATTATGAACGCATAAAACCGTATACGGCCATTTAATAATGCAATTCCAATACGAATTTATAGTCCAGAAATTTATCAATATGGGCCATTGGTGCTACTACCGCGTGTAACCCCATAGCCTGGGATAGTTAACAGGGAAACATGTTGCGTTTCCCCAGGCTGCCTAAACAGCCAGCCTGGACATGACAGGGCCTGTCCTGTGTTCTCATACATTTATATAGGAGTTGAGATATTACTGGTGTTGTACCGTGTTCAAGGTAGCACATGTTCCCACTGGCTAAAGCAGCCTGTTTAATTACAATTTGGTCATTTAGCAGAGGCTTTTATCCAAAGAGACTTATTATTAGGCTTAATACGTATGGGGTTGGGCATGTTGCTCAAGGATGATTACAAGTGGGCATGTTGAGGATTGAACCCCTGGCCTTTTGGCTGGGAGTCAACCACCCTAACCTACTCATCCCCTAACACAAGGCACACACAAGAACTCGTGTGCTAGGGCCACACAAGGACTCGTGTGCTAGGGCCACACAAGGACTCGTGTGCTAGGGCCACACAAGGACTCGTGTGCTAGGGCCACACAAGGACTTGTTAGGAGAAAAAATCCCACACTAAGTGGCACACGGGCAAACACACACGCATAGAATGTATAAATCAATTCTGCAGATGGGAGCTTCAGCCCTATTAATAGTCAGTGCTCCATAAATAGCTCTCGCTCTGGTTCTCTTCCTCCACTGCTGTAGGCCAGGTTGGGTTAGTAAATATAACCCCCCCAATAAGAGAGGAATAACATCAAGGAGACATAGAGCGCTATAGGGCTGAATGCATGCATAGGAGCAAGTCATAGCTTTTTAACTATGCGACAATATCTTTGTATGTGTGCAGCATTGGGGAACGTGAGGCAACACAGCCCGAAGCAGAAGAGCGACGTGGCGGATCAATACGAGGGTAGCCATGCAAACTTTTTTCCTAAACATGGCCTTGTTGGGAGTGCACTCAGCCTGCTGGAAAATCCCCAGACACTGTTGTGTTGGTAGCAGACCTGACTCCAACTCTAAATGAAACGGATCTAATTACCGCTCCCGCTGCTCCAGTCTGCCTGTGTGGGCAGCAGCCAGACTGCCAAGGTCGCACCAGAGCCTGGGATGAGAGGGGCAGACTCCCCCGAACCCTGAACTTAAGCTATTCTAGTCATAACAAACGCTGGCGCAAATCCTCACAATATGACCAAAATAATGATGATTACTCATCAGGATATAATAAGATAAAAGAATCCTTCATGCCTGAAATACAGTCGTCATATTAAACCCAATTATAATCACTCAATAGCACTGGAGGGTATTTCAGATAAGTACTTTATGGAAAACGGATCCCCCCACGTCTACATAGAAATTGCACGGACAATGGGAAATGGGAAGATTACCTGGAGCATTTTCTCTTCATCTGAAGAAAGAAAAAAAAAAACACCATTTAATTTTCCTCCTGAATAGTATTTGTGGTTTATTCTTAAAATTCTTCATGGAATTTAAAATAGATACATACACACACACACATAGATATCTTAAATTAATGCTTCAGAGAGCATAATGACAGCCTCTTAGGAGAGCTGTTTGCTGATAAAAAGTTAAAACACACAAGGATATATAGCATTAGTGCACATACACACACACACACTAACTTCTGAGCTAAATATGCATCTCTAATCCCTAGAAACAACTTAATGATATGATGATATGGGGGCATGCACAGGGCCAGCCAGCCAGACAAGAGCCACCACTGCGCGGACAGAGCTGAACATGAATGTTGGGTCAAGGCTCCAGGTAGCGAGCAGCAGGGGGATCTCAGAGCCTTGAGCGCCAAGGGTCAGACGGGAGCGCGCCCAGCGCCAAGATAGCCACCTGATTATGTAATGGAAACTGAAGGAGGCGTGGCACGGAGAGCGGCAGCTGGATAACATGACGTTATGGTTCCACCACATCCGTTCTATGGAGCTCATCTGGCTTTTCCAGCCACGCTATCAGCGAGAAGACAATGGGGTGCAGAAATAGCACTGACCTAAGCCCAGAAACTGTGTGCGAGTGCGTGTGGAACAGGGACAGAAAGAAAATTTATGTATTGTATGCTTTGGGTGAAAGAATGAGTGGTATATGCATTGTCTGCATGTGTACATCCCAAAATGAACATTACTACGCAGTTACACTAATACAACACTTTGTATCCTGGGGGGCATGATAGTCTAGTGGTCTAGGTGCTGGATTCCCAGCCGGAAGGTTGTGGGTTCAAGCCCCAGAGTTCGCCTACCTGTAAGCATCCTTGAGCAAGATGCCTAACCCCTATCTGCTCCATGTAAAAGCAGCAAATAACTGTAAGTCATGTATAGCCATTAAGTACAGCATGTGTGTTCATATACATTAACGTGGGTGGGAGTTTCCATACCATCCTCCTCCTGTGTCTCCTAGACTCCCCAGAGTGCCTTTCCCCGTTCCTGGAGGTGAAGGGGGGTTAAGCAGGGGCGGACAGACGTCTTTGGTTTCCTGTCTTCTCTAAAGAGAGGCACATTGCTCTGGTTACACCAGTGGAGAAGGGGATGGGTTGGCAGGGGACGGAGAAGGACAATAGAAATAGGTGGTGGTGTGTGTGTGTGTGGTGGGGGCAGCGAATAAATGGGCAGGGGAACCAGGAACAAAGGAGTAGGCCAGGCCAAGAAAATATGGAGATGTCGGGCGGAAAGGAGAAATTATAGGTTGGAAAAAGCACAACGCGTTTCACCATAGCCTTTTAGGCAGCGTGTGTTCTTTATGTAGCTTGCTACGCAACCATCCTTTCTCGCTCCACCCTCCTCAGACAAAACACTACAGTACGCTTTTTGTGGTTAATGGTAACTTCTTGCTAAAACAGCAATATGCATTGTCTGAGTGTGTGTGTGCTTGTGTGTGCATGTGTGATAGAGAGAGATCTGGGCATGCACGACAAAGTTCAGTCTTTTCCATTTACACCTTTCCATCTTGTATTAAGGAGGCAAGCTCTAGTGCACAAAACCTTCTTTTTGAAATACCTAGTTTGAAAGGAACTACTTTCAGTTGTACCAAAGCATCACCTGCAGTGTGTATGTGCTACGGGGACCAACTAGGCCTTTAAATACACAGGAACAGGTCTTTAATCAAATTCTCACCACGTAGCTTATATTTAGCTCCGGACGAGAAAACGGTATGGTAAGAAGAGGAACCTTTAAGCTTGTGCTTCTGATGAACTAGCCTCAAGCAGCCAAAGTAGAAGGGGGAAAAAAAGAAAAAATAACCTTCAGCCCTGGTTCCATTTAGAGTCTCTCTCTACTGGGACTATCATTTCCATACGGCATGCTAAATAACCCTCCACAGCGTGCATAGGCACACCTGATTTAAAAATACACCCAAGATGCCCCGACCATCACAGTAGAACTATGAGGACCGTGTACAGCTACTGTGTGTATGTGTGTACACATGTGATTGACAAGCACACGCACCAATTAAGAATGATAAATAATGAAAGTGTACCGAATATATGCAGCCTTTGTGTGTGTCTTTAGGTCATAGAAATGAATAGCTCGAGACTAGCCTAAAGGCACCCACCCTTTTTGCAAAAAGCACACATACAATTTGTACACACACACACACACACACGATAGAGATTCCAATCCCTCCATCCACTGAAGGAGCTCTCCTTATCATGTGTTGACATGAAGCCAGAGCGTCTAAATAAAGGGTACATCTGAATTCTTTCTTTTATCCCCAACTGCTATCCCAGCATGCACTTAAAGGGTATCGCCACGCTATCAGCCCTCCACCGCGTTGAGTGTATGGCGTCTCATACACCGGAGCTTGATTGGTTCTCTCCTTCGGCATCAAAGAAATAAGGCGGGCAAGTGGCCCTGAAACCAGCGGGTATAAATACCTTGGTGGGCATGCTTCAGGGGGTTTTGGTTTACTAGGAGGTCACGTGAAGTGTCAACGTTCTCCATCTGAACCTCGACACGGTTGACAAATGAGTGTGGGGAGATGTGCGCCTGGTCACGTCTGGGTTTTATTGAAACGAGAGGCCTTTCTGTGTACAACACACAACATGGTATGTTTAATTATCACCAAGCCCTTTGGTCAGGTCGCTGCCTTGAAAAAGCATTCTCAGACTGAATACAGTATATCTCCTAAACTAAAAAGGGCTATACAGATAATCTAGGTACCAAAAGAAAGGCAACACCTGTGGGATTTATCTTGTGGTGAAAGAATCAATGTGGATGTTAATGGCTCAGAGTACATGAAGCTAGAACAACAAAATAAATGGAAGATTTTATTTCCGCCTGACAGAAAATCATGTTTTACAATGAATATTTTATTGGAATTATGCAGATGAAGCCCCAAAACACTTTGGGACCATAGCACAACATCGGATGAGAACATGTGTCAAGTTTGATGTCAATAGATAGAAGTAAACTTCAGTAATTTCAGGGTTTTAGTAGAAGTATGTTTAGGAAGATTTACAAATAGAGAATTTTAGATTTTGTTATAATTGCAAATAACTCCATAAACATGTTTTTTTACTTGTAACATTAACTATATGTACAAAGTACTTCCTGAAATGCCTTTAAGACTAAACATTTGTTTACTTTAATGCAGCCCAGTCCTGGAAGGGCCGTGCGCACTGATACGCACTGCCATTGAAATGGATGACAAACACGCAGGCTGCTATCTCAACAACCCTTTGGTCAATATTGACATGCGACACCTCTATTTAAAACGGAAGAACCAATCAAATTAATCTAATAGACTTTCAATGCAGTGCGATTACATTTTAGGTCCAAAAGATGGCAATACGCACACGTGTTGTAATGGCAAGCGACTACCCACTTTATGTGCAAAACACTTCCTGATACAGTACATGTTTACACACCAGAAGTCACTTTAATCGACTCTAAATGATAGAGAGACTATGGGATTTACGTTAAGCAGGTTTATTAGATCAAATACAACTTTTGGTAACAAAAACAACAAAGGTAGGACGCAGTTGTTTGTTGTTATGATAACAATGGAAGTTTGTTTATGGAAGTTCTTTTACGGCTAGTTCAATGAGTGTTTGTCACAGCGGCAAACGGCTTATACTGTTGGAATCTGTGGAGCCTAAACTTTCAGAAACGCGTTTGTGTAGATAGCGAGAATTTTTTTTTAAACGATATTTACAAACTTTTAGCGTGCGATCTGCGCAAAGTGAGCGTAAAGTTTACGATATGTTTATTTATTTGTTTAGGGTTGGAATTATGTTCAATTTGGGCAACAATGGGCTCGATAGCTTCACAATTGAGACCCTTGTCTTTCCAATGGTGTGTTATATGACTGTTTGCACACGTTTAAAAGGCTTACGACTTCATTATTTGAGAGAGGGGCAGAGAGTCCTCAAATACGGGGACCTCTCGGGATAAAGAAGTTAATGTGAGATACCTATGGTGAGCAAAAATAGCACAAAATGAGCTTTGCGAACAGTAAAATGAAAATTTACCAATTTGCGGTGTTGCTATTGCTCATATGGCATTGAGACCTACAAATATGCCTCTACTAGACTTTTTGATAAGGTTTCTTTAATCACATTAATTATGATGTGGCACTGCGCCACCTGACTTTGACTGACACACCCTCCACAGCCCACAAAATTAGCAAACGTGCCCAGGTGAGAGAAAAACAACCTTGCGCCCAATGAAATTTGTCATTACGTCTGCGTTAGCCTTACTGCCGGCCTTGCGCCGTCCAGAAACTAGAGCCAATATTTATTTATTTAAATAAATATTGACAGCCTTAGTTTAACTTGAACCGCTGTTAAGAATAAACTGACTTGTAGAATATTTTCAAATAAGTCTGCACGGACTATATTACTACTACCGTAATTTTGTGTAATTTTTCTGATTTTAAAATGTAGTGCATCAGCAATATTTTTTCCCATCACAGTGATTCTTTGATTTTCCCCTGAGGAAAGATGTTCCATCATCACTTTTGAGTGCAATTTGGATTCTCTCCTACCTGACCAAACCCAGGACCTGACCTTGCCCGGTCTATGAACTGAGAACAGCAGCCCTCTGCTGAAAACAAGCTGGATGGAAAATTCACCTCATTCCTCAGACAAATCCCTTGCTCTCTCCCTTTCTTATCCATTCAGCTCCCAGTTGTTTGCTATTACTATATCACCTTCCCCACCCACCCATATTTCTATTCTCTTTCTCTCCCCCGTTTCCCTCCCCTCCAGCTCTACCTCCTCTATCAGTTCCTCGTCTCCTCTTTAGCCTCAGAGTCAATGGATTTATGATGGAGCGATGGTTCACAGAACCCTGTGCGATGAACACCTGCATACCAAACGAGCAGAGGCAGTTTTAATCAGGAAGCAGGGCTTCCACTGGAGTGGCTCTCCATTAGGCTGATGTCATATCACCGGAGGGGCTTGTCAATGGTTGTTTCCTTTCACAGCTCTCTGGTGCAGGGGGAGGATATGACCCTATTGCCACCCTCTGCAGTGGCACTTTCCTCCACCAAGTGGGCTTAACGGTGGCCTGGGTGGACACTGGAAAAAATCCCCTCATTACCCCGTCTCTCCCTGGAAACATTGACTGGAAATGATGCAATCGTGAGTGATACTCTACATTCTCTATATGCAACTATATGGCTAGATTAAAAGAGGGTGAAACCAACTAAACGTTGTTGTTTTGGATTAAAACTCCAAGAGTGTGTGCCCACACCGTACTGAGGTATTGGGGTTACACCGTTCTCTACCCCCTTACCCTACAGTCACGGCTGTGTTTCTAAATATAGACAGTGAGCTGGGGTGGAAAACTGGGGTTCTAGGGGTGCTATCTGATAGTTTTTTTTTGTTGGTTTTGTTCATTTGTTAATTTTGTATTTGTTTAAGGCCACATCTACAAGTAGGAGCAGGCACAAAAGAAAAGCTGTGCCCTGCTCAAGGACACCTTCGACAGAGCTGAAGGTACGCGTTTGCGTTCTGTGGGCTCACCAGGAACGAGCAGGACTTTCGGAAGCGGTGCAGCAGCTGTCTTTGTGTCAGGCTGAGCCGCCTGCCCCTGGTCTCTCTGCAGAGGACGCGCTGCACCCGCGCCGTCGGACGCCGCTTGGGCCGGAGACGTACCCGGTGGTTGCCGGGCCGAAACCACTGAAAGCAGTGACGGCACACCGAGGCATCGTGGAACAGGCTCAACGATCGGACGCCCTTGGGTGCTGAGGGAGGAGACGAGAGGAAAGGAGAGAAGAGGACAAATAGCATCATTTTTGAGTTATCATTTTAATAATGAGTTTAATATGCATTATCAATTTGTACACCATTACCAAGGCTGACACCACTTTAGACAATAAAAATAAACCTTTTTCTGTGTACCTTTTCTGATGCGTTTTAATTGTTTGAAGGTTGAGCATAATGTCAAAGGCAACATACTGTTATGTAATTTGGACAACCAACGCAGGCCTGAACAAACACCATTCTATTTTGGGTAATACTCTCTGGAGATGAATGTTGTGTGTGGCACTTGTACCTACAGTACTGATAGGAGTTAAGGCTGGCCTGGCTCTGTGCAGGGAGCTGCGGGTATGTGTGTTTGCGTACCACCCCACCGATCTGGAAGAGACAGCTGGCTGCCTCTGTGCATTTAGCAGTGAAGGTTTATCGAAGTTTAATCAGCCCTCAGTGGCAGGGGCTCACCTAGTGCAGCACTCTGCCCTCTGTGGCCATTGCTATTTATTACTGAAAATATACACTCGACTAAACCAAAGCAGGTCTGTTGACTTACCGGGCCTATTTCCATGAAATGCTCCACGATTGAGCCGATAAGGCTTTTGCCTGAGGAGGAAAGACAACAGAAAATATTAGACTTGAGAATCGAACAGTGTCCCACCAAAGGCTTTACCATTAAAGCGTTGTTTATCCGAACTGTCAGCAGAAATGCAGTGACCACAACTGCTCTGTAGCAACGAATGAATCCTTGGTTGAAAGGTACACTCCTCAACTAGCCTTGGGGTTATTACCAGCGTTGCAAAAACTAAATCCGAAGAACAATGAGCAATGAAGAATGCACATAATAATGTTGTTCGTACTCAAGTGTCTAATAATAATAATAATGTGGTAAACAGAATTTGTCTGTTTTCTTTCATTAGTGGAATACTGTATATAGCATATACAGTATACTGTGAAACAATGCATGGTAAAACATGCTCTTTATAGGCATGTAGATGGCCTTTCCCCCATCGAGTGTGGTGGAAAATATATAACAGAAAAGCAAATACGTCTCTTCCACACAATATAAAAAGGGCAGATCTCCAAGGCATGTCGACAGCTTCGTCGCTCCATCGGATGGCTTGTAGGTAGTTCGGCGGGTGTTGTCTTGATCTATACTTGACCTGAAGACAGCTGCTGAGGGGACTGTTGATGGCGGTTTCCTCCAGCCATTCAGTGTGTGGTGCCACCACGCGACGGCAGATAAGGGTTGGGCTTGGAAAGCAGTCAAGATGCAGTTTGGCAGTGCTGGTTTAGGCTTGATGTGCTGTGGCCCACAAAGGGATTTGTAACTATCTTGCTATAAGGGATCCCACACAGTCTGAGTCACCATGCACTAATCCTCCCCAATCTAGTAATTACTGTCTTGGACTATATTAGATTATATCACAAAAAACACAGTAATTCCCGAAAGATTGCTATTGATTGGGGGGAAAACCTTAAAAATTTACATCTCTTCTCAAAGAAAAAGTTGAAGTGGTTCACTGTTGGGAGATGGAGAGAGAAAAACTAGACTATTCCTTTTGCATCAATTCATCTGACTTGACTTCTGAAAGGCTAACAGATGGCTGTAGACGGCTGTGTAAACTAGTGGAAAGAACTTGGGTCCATTGGAATAGTTGCTGTCAGACATTGCATCTCCCAGAGACTCCAATCTAATTAGCACACTTGCCACGCGTCTCCTTTTAAGTGCAAATTTAGCTGTAGTGATAAACATCGAGGGTATGAGGACTTTATGCAGCCTGCCGAGAACTGGAAGGTGCTATCATCGTGAGATCCTGAAGATAGAGAAAGCAGGGGATGAGGAGAGGGGAATAGATTCTTGAACAGTACTGGACACAAGTGCAGTAGACAGATATACTCATAAAAAAATATGCACGTGCCAGCTGGAAAAAAGTATTTACCCTGTTTTCAACAATAATATACCACTAATAATAAACCGTCTTAGCTCTACTCGCTGTTCACTCTCCATGACACATCACTGGTGCTGCATCTATCAGCCAGAGGTGATAGGGCTACAGAGCAGAAAATGACCTCCAGTCCGGGCCCATGTTAACAGGGGGAGATGTAGGATGGCGGCGTGACGCCTGCACAGAATGTTTGACAAGTAGGGAGACAGATACGGAGGGAGTGAGGTGTGAGAAAAGTCGAAATGAGGCTGCCCTTGAAAACAATGGTTCTGGCTTGCGAGTTTGATTGACAGGCCCAGTCGCCCAGAAGTGAGTGTGGCAGTGTGATAGATTAGTGGAACTCATTGTGAACACAGCTAAAGACCATCTACGGTATGGATGAAAGGATGAAAGGCATCCTGCCTGGATGGATACATTAACAAAGAACAAATTGAAAGCCGGATAGGTAAACACTAAAGGCTAAAACACTGTCACGGGCTGAGCAGCTCTGACGATTGAGTTCCAGGACATTTTTCATTTATTGGTCTGGCATGCATCATGAGACACAGTGACATCACTCAAGGTACACGAAGTTCCCAAACATCCCCCAAATAAAACACACACTCACACAAACACTTAGTCACCGTCCCCGATGCAGACAGTAGCAGGACGCAGTAACACAACCCGCATCTAATACGCGGGGTAGCGTACATGAGTAATGATACACTCTCCTCTGAAACAAACACTCCAGTGACGCATGTCCAAAACCATAAGTGGAGAAAGCTAGTGCATAAGAAAATTCCCTAAAGGGCATAGAAAACATAGTGGTGGGTCATTAAACATGGAAACATTATCAGCTCGCTATACATACCCCGACCGAGAATGTCTGTTTGGATGTTGAAAAACTGTATTTGCCACCTGCCAGATATTAGTGTCACTTCTTTTAAATTTGGCAGTACACAGAAATGCTTTAGCTAAAAAATAAATAAATGTATATGACAAGTTCATATTTAACAGCCACTGTGACTGCTTAGATTTGACTTTATTTTTATTTATTTACTTACAAGAATTAATTATTATTAGACTTGCTTAACCATGGACAACAAGATTCTTGCCATTGCCTTCTAAACAGATGTTCTTTGTCAGATGTAATCAATCCTTTCCTTATAATTACAGCTTACAAAGGCCAGGGGATCTGGAGAACAGATTTGCATCGCTGACACACGCCCGCAAAATGACCCTCGCTGAGGTTTCAGTATTTAAAACTTTGTTTCCATTTCTATCTGTAATTCTCCCCACATATTTCCTGGCTCAGGTGAGAGTAACAACAATCAAGTGGAGGTTTTGGGGATGTGCCTGGAACCCAAGTGACACATGAACAACATGAGTCTTAAGACACAGACGTAGGATTCAAACTGTAAGCAATAAGTTCAAGAGACTTCCACCTTATTTTTAAATGTAAGTAGGGCGTTCGATACATGGTCGGACGTCCAGCCTTAGATTTAGAGCAATTATTATATTATTTATTATAACCTATATGGATGAATAATAATATGTGTGAGAAGGAAATATTTTATATTACATTGCTGAGGTAGAAAACAAGGTAATATATAAAAAAAAAAAATACAATGCTCATAGGTTCACACTGTTCTCTTCCCCTCACCCAACTGCCACCCACACTTTGGTCAGTTGTGTTTCAAACATTAGCAGTAAGCTGGGGCAGGAATTTTAGGTTGGCTATTAGGCTACAACACAATCCAGCATTGTGTGTATACTGTATGCATGTAAATAAATAACTTAAGGATTGTACCTTTGAGCTACAAGCTAGCAAACCACACACATTATGACAAACATGAATGTGCACGAACACGCAGGCAGGTAGAAACTTAAAAGGTTATTTAATCTAAACATTTAGAACACACTGGCAGAAGAAAATGGAATGAAAAGGGCCGCACCATTTGTGCACCCATTCGTGAATGATGGAGCAAACTAAAGAGCTTGCATAAATTACTTTATGCTACCTCCTAGCAGTGAGGTACCTCCTAATAGTAATGAAAGAACCAACCACGGGAGGTTAATTACATACAGACAACTCTTTCATATTGCCTGTTACACAAGACCTGTTATGTTTGGGCTCATTTAACTACTATTCAACAGACACAAATAGAGGCAATGCTTGGAAATGATCTCCCATCAGAAGATCAGTAAGACGCATATAGTCTAATTAGCTCACACTTGCCCTTCTGTCTCTCCTTGACCAGCTACTACACAACAATAAGGTCCAGTTTTGCTGCAACAAGGTTTCATCTGTTTTGTACAGTAGAATTAACCCTGATATCATATACGTAATTATGATGGTATTCACGGCACCTCATCTAAAGATAAACACATTAGTGCTTTATTAATAAGTCAACAGTATTCTCTTAATCATGGCCTCACTGGGGTAGAGTACAATTGCAATTAGGTCATTTAGATTACATGGTGCTATTACAAATAGGGGTTAGGCATCTTGCTCAAGGATGCTTACAGGTAACGTTAGGCCAACCCAAGACCTTCCGGGTGGGAGTCCAACACCTAGACTACTAGACTATCCTGCCCCCCATTACAGTACACATAATCTGCTTGATACGTGCTCTTCTATCGCTATTAAAATCTATTCTTCTAAAGTAATTTTCAGTTTGGAAAATGTTCAGATCGGGACACTATAGTAAAGGCTGGGTAGTAAATGTCACTAAAGCTTCTCCACCTGGCGGGGATTCAATGTCATTACAACAAATTAAGGAGAACCTGCGCCAAAAATGAAATGAATGTAATTAAAATAAATGGCTACCAATAAGCAAAATGTTTAAACCTAGTAACTTACATGAGGAATCGTGAGAGCTCCGGACATGTTTCCTGATACAGCAGCGAAGCGTCAAATAGAAATCCAGCATTGTTTGCTTCAATGTATTTTCTCTTTAGCGTCTCCATCCTCGTGTAGGCCTATTATCGATGCCGGCCTACTGCCACCTCACTTCCTTGATCACAAATTGTGTTAGAAATCGAAAAGAAATGTAATCTTAATCGTGTAAACTGCATCAATCACTAAACGTTAGTTATAAAGACGATTATTTTGCACTGGCAGAAACGCAGCAGACAAGAAACCCACGTTTTGTCGCACGGTTTTGTCGTTTCCTTCAGTTGCATTGTGGGAAACTGAGGAAATATGGCGCAGACCACTGCATTAGTGTAGTCAATTAATTCTGAACTGGTGGCGCTAGTCATTAACCTTGATAGAAAAAAGTGTGACACTCTCACACATTGACAGCAAATTGGGTTTTAATTTAATTTATTAACTCATTGAATAAACGACTTTACAGTAAGTCTGTTGAGAGTAAGATAATCATTCTGGACTAACGAGATGCAGTTGTCAACAGGCTATTTAACCGTGACTCTGGTTCTAATACAAATAGTCCAATTTAAAGGCATTCAAGGTCAGGTCATTTGATGACATCATGCATTTCGTTCTCATTGGATAACATGAAAATGAGTGCTAGATAAAGGTGGGGTATCGTTTTTTGTTGTGTTTGTTTTGTTTTTGTAACCAGCACATGAAATTCACTCTCTTTTCAGACAATCTTCCTTTTTCTCAGAGCTCACCGCAAGCATATACACGACCATATCCCATCACTAAGGTCTATAGCCTACAACTCCGCACGGATCCAGTAGGCTAAGATGATTGCATCAGGACCAACAGAGTGTGCGGCTGGGGTAGAGAGGTATGAAATTGGATATTTTAAAGCAGCGGGGAGAAACAGAGAGCGCGCTCAGGGACACTGGGGTTCGGATATGAAAGGGAGCGGACGTTCACAAACAGACCAGTTCAGTAAGAGACGCGTGAAGACAGAATAGGCCTAATATAAGTTACGGAGGGGTCTTGTTCGCCACGAGCGGATTTATAGAGAGCAACTGGAACAGAAGAGTGCCTATTTGTGAATCATTAATCAAAGTGTCGATCCACGTTTCTACGCATCTTCTGCTATCGACGCGGTCTAAAATGGTAGGTTAATTATCTTTATGGATGACTTTATTAGGCTACCTATGCCTGTAGTGATTATTGCCTATTGTCTAACCTATGCTACACCAGGTCAGTCAACGCCGTCGCAATAGTTGTGTATGGCTTTTTACCTGAGCCAAGTCACGTACACATCTGTTGACGCCATCGGTTAAATCAACAATAAGGATCACTTTTACATTGGCTTTCTTTGTTGTGTGAGTTTAAATGTGAATGTAGCAGCCTATACGCGCGCGTGGTGGGGAGAAGAAAGCCACTGGACTAAGCTATATTAAATCACGGTGTTTGCACACGGCAGAAACTGATGGAGTAAGCTAAAGTGTGAGGGATGGCTGCTCACTATGCCCGCGAGTAAATCTCCTTACTTTATCAGGGGCTGTCAGGCGGGCACTCCTTAACAAGATTGAAATATCCAAGCACGGCACTGCTGCCGCGTGTGTCCGCGGATAAAGTGATTTTCTCTTACTACCAAACCAATGCTAAATTGGGTTGCGATTCCGCGTCCTGTTTAAGTCGAGATGGAGAGAAAGAGACAGGCTACTGGGATAATTCTAGGGATATATAGGAACATGCCTGGAGTGCGACTACAGATTCCTTCGTGCTACTCTACTCGTCTTTTCTCTCTCCTTTTCTGTGTGAGAGGCCTCACAGGACAGGGTAGATGTGTCTAAAGTGTCCCGTCAGCATCTGGGAGAAGCGGTGACCATCGAGCCATTTCAGCCCCGAAAGGCAACACCAACTCCAATAGTGCTGAGGAGGCTCATGGACGACCAGAATAAAGCCAAGCCCTGCGTGCCCGCCTGCCTGTATGTGCGGTACTGTCATTCATTATGTGAGTATATATGCACGCATGCTTATGTCTCCGTTTACACAGTATATATTTGTGTGTGCATGCTGTTGGGTGTGTCTTCCTGTATGACGTGTATGCACACATAGTGTGTCCGTGTAGGTGCGTGTGTGTGCCTACTGTTCTGTATGTGTATAGTAAGTGTAGGCCTACTCATTCTGTATGTGTGTGTGTGTGTGTCCTATGTTGTGCTCTTCTGTGTGTGTATACGTGTGTATGTGTGCATGTGTGCGTGTTGAGAATATCTTTCATCCTTGTGATAGCTCCTCACAAAGCCATGCAGCCATAACAACTTGAGGGCCCACTTCAATCATTTTCTCGTACTGATGCAAATCTGTCTGGGGTTATTATCTAAAGCCATTGGCCCAAAGAACACCCTGGCGTCGAAATATCTGTACCTGCAACACTGCAGAGTTGTAGACGTCTCCCTGTCTTGTAATTAGCGGGATTAGTCATTTAAATCAACCTTGTACAGCCGTGAGGTCACAGTGTAAACAAGTTTATTGTCTTCTATTGTCCTGATAAAGTCCTTTATACTGCCAATGCCGTGTCTCGTAAAATAGTGATTCCCTTAAAGGTACACTCCTCAATTGTGGAACACACACACACACATACAGACAGCTACGAAGTAGCCTACTCTGCTACAGAGGCTATTTGGGGACTGTCTAAGTCTGACATTTTTATATTCAAAAGCTAACATTACTTAAACACTATACTTTAACACAAATGCAAACATAATGTTATGCTAAATTGGGAACCGATCTCTCTTATCTGATTAACTGTCTGTTATGGAGCCAAATTGCCAATTTGCAGTCGTGTCAGTCGCTTGTGTGACTCATGAGCTGTGGAAATATTCTCTATTCTTTCGTTCCTCATTTTGAAAAAGGAGCCGCCGGATTTCAAAATATGTTAAATGAGATGTCAATCAGCATCAAATTGACAGTGATAGCAAATTAAATTTTAGGGCGACACCCAGATATCAGCGGTGTCCAGTGCCACCCCGGACACCCCTCTGGCTCCACCACTTCCTGTTTCACTCTTTATATTCAGACACACCTCTCGGCGTTCAGAGGAGGGCCTCTCTTAATCTGTGATTGCTGTCCCAAAAATGCTTGACTGTCTTTATCATACTTTTCCCCCCTCTGTCGGTCCATAGGCACGTGAGCTTGCTTGCATTATGTGACCATTTCCAGACCTGTGCTCCGTACCTATGGAAACATGTATCTGTGAACGTATCATTTACAGAGAAAGCTCCCTTGTAGAACGGCCAGCGCTTGTGATGCATTTATCACAGTCATCCTCTCTGAATCATGGCCCGGAGACCAAGTCTGATGCCAGAGCACAGAGAGGGGAGAAAACCAAGGTCACAACGCCACTTCAGCTCTGAAGAATGTTGTCTACTCTAAGATCCGAGGTTGTCTTTATCTATTCCGGAGATATAACAAACCATCCCTCTAAAGGAATGGATACACTGGCATTTTAGGAATGCTGTTTAGCTATAGTTACTCTGTGAGATTTTTTTCTATTAAACTTTTGCAGCAATAACCTCCCTCTGCCGACATTATTTCTCGTAGTATTAGGGTATTAGGCAGAGTCACTTGGGAGTTAAAGAAAATGTACTTGTACAAGCTAGGAGAAACCTCCACTCTCCCATTATTATTTTTTAACACAGGCATTCCCTAGACCCTTACCTTTGTGGAGGACAGAGCTGAGCATGTAAAAAAGGGAAAGGATGTGATCTGGTTCTACGACCTTGTTAGGTATTCTTCCCCATTGCTTTGTTGGGAACATACTGTAGTTCCAGAACACTGTTTGTAGCCATTGCTAAAACAAGGCTCTTTAAAGTACCCAGCATCAAAGTCCGGTTTTAGGCTGCATCTGATATCGTACTCCATGTGTACGCGATCACAAGTGGGTTTGTACGATGTGCTATGGAAGTAGCATGCATTTGTGTGTGTGTGTGTGTGTGTGTGTGTGTGCGTGTGTGTGTGTGTGTGTACAGTACTGTATGTGTGTATGTACTGTATATTAAAACTGAATCTAGCTTTATCTTTAACACAAATTCACATACAGATTTATTGGTATTTATGCAATTGTGTTTTTATACAAAGCTCTTCATAGTCACTCTCAAAAGCTATGAGAACACTTGCTTTTTTGAGGGTCAGATAAAGGTTGAGGGCCGCTGTATTAAAATTGTCGATGATGTGTGCAATCTAGGCTACACGCTATTTGGCACCACCATGCATAATTAGGCTGAAGAGGCTGAACAGGCTGAACAGAATTGCTAGCTTTACAATCCATGTTTGTTTGGATCAGGACGGCTCCAGCATCCCGAACCCAGGAGAACAGTAGCCCTTTCAGACAGCACCAGGGGACGACAAGAACCAGTACAGAGACCAGCTATGGCTGCTGTAAAGGCTGCTGAATAATAAGTAGAGCAATCGGATCTCCCTCTTTCATTGTGCACTTTTCATGAGAACATAGAAAGTGTGGATGAAAACATTTCTATGAAAGGCATTACACGTTGCCTTGAAGAAAAACAGCAAAAAGCTTAATGGATGTACAGAACATGGCAAAATAAGTATTAGTTCTGTTGGAGCTGCAGAGAAGGTTTGACCTTGGCTTCCCATAAATTTCCACCTCATTGACCTGATGCTGTCCAAGGCCATCATTAAAGGTAAATGACTTCCTAGCTGGGCCGGCCAGCTTATTTGAGGCCATCTCCTATACATATTATCCTGCTTGTTTTGCTTCTGCAAGGCTAATTTATTACCTTCCATGCCAAAACCTACTTATTTTTGCTGCCCTGAGGATGATCTGCATGTGCAAATGAAAGTCACACATTTAGTGTAGAGTTGATGTCCCAATAGGTTTCACAAGTTTGCGTAACCAAAGATTTATAACGACACTCCTCAATTGCGTGATAGGGCCCGTATAATTGGCTGTGTGTCTATAAACATGACATCAAGAGGGCACTATAAGACGAATCACGATCAAGGAGGCAGCATGCAAACAGATGCAAGGAAGAGAGAAAGCCACAATGTTATTCAAAGCAGAGTACAGAGAGCGACAGCTCCAGAAAAGTGTCCCTGTGGACCCTTTTAATTAAAAACACATGGCAGATCTCACTATTCCTCTTAAGTCAAACATATGTAGTTCTTTCATCAAGGCCTTACTTTTCATGGTGTGTCAGCACCTCTGTCACACACTGGTCTGAAGAGCCATTGTTACAGCAAGTACAATTCTCCATTCTTTATTTTTTTGTTTTCTGCTGCTGGGAGCAGTTTTTTTTAGGTACAGACCTTTGTAGTAAATCTGTGATAACGCCATGCATTTCTTGTATCTGTTGCACTCCGTTTTGTCAAAGTGCAGATGATCTAGAACAGTGGTTCTCAAACTGTGGTCCCTCTAATGGTATGCAGGAGGTATCACATGTTCTGTTTACAAACTGAAAAATTATTTGTAGGAGTTTAAATGTGGTGTGTTCGATTACTCTAGCCTGGTGGACTCGAGAATGGATTTTCAAATTTGTGAAATGTAGCCTGTGTGGTGTTTGTTATTTTAAAGCCCATTTATAGCCTCTGGTGGAGAATGGGGAATGTTCCATGTAGAATTATATTGGAGATTGACATCAGATGGGGAATCTCACGGGACTGGAAAGCGTTACATCAAAATTACATCATGTTATCAGGTTCGGAAGGTGACGGGAATTCAAGCCTCAGGAGTGGACGGGTGGCACTAAGTGGTTTTGAAGCATTTAGAACACCTTTAGTGTCAGGGACCGGTCATGGGTCAGTGCTGACATCACATGGGGTCAGGTGGTGAGACTACTTGATTTGGATAAATCAGGTAGAAAGACAGGAAGATGTGATTGCTACAGTACAGCTGTTTAATGGATTAGCATGGCTGAAAAGAGGGGCCATAAAGAAAATAAAGGATAATAGAGAGAGGACAACAGTGTTTTGAACAGCTCTGTTGAAACCGCAAAACAACTGTTAAACTTACGCTAAAATACAATCCATTCACTTAAAGCAAGACCGAGAAAGAGCCGAAGCCATTATGCATTGCAATGTTTTCAATAATGAAACCTTTGCTTTTGACCCAGATATCGCAGGGCCTTTGTTTACAGAACAAAGTTCTCTTCTCATTGATAATGAGGTTATAAGTCGATCCTGAATTTTATTTTGTAGTAGGCCATTCTATTTCACTCTTAACTTTTACGTTTTACGAATCTGAATTTACAAATTTGGATTGTAACATCTGTCATTTATCGTGGTGGCTCACGGAACCGTGATATATTCTGAAACGGTACATGGTGTTTGAAAACCACTGATCTAGAATAAGTGGGACTTAAGTTATTTCTCAGCATCAATACTTGATTTACTTATAAAAGTCCCACTAACTGCACATTGTGTTGCCTAGTGAAGGCATTTATGGTCTGTCAAAACTCATTGCTGTTGAAATGAAAGGCAATTCATCTGACGTGTTTGAATGTAAAAAACGGTTGGCCTATTTCACAACACAGCCATGCATTGTTGATGTTATACCATTAGCGACTGTTTTGGTGAAATCTCCAGTCCAACACTTCAAAGCTTGAGACATATAGTGAGTTAGTTTTCAAAAGGAGCCAGTGCACTCTAATTCCTTATGCACTTTCCCTGTTATTTCCCCAGCGGTACACTTCAAAGCCTCAGTAACGTTAATCCCCCCCACCCTTTCCTAATAAAATATATAATTGTGACATTGTTACCTTTTTAAGTTTTTGAGCTTTCACCCCTAAACCAAAAATAACCAGTTTTTTTATGTCTTCTTCTTCCCCCATTTACATAAAAAAACAAAAGGGAGGCAGTTATTTTATTCCCAGCAGTCCTTTCCTCTCTCCTTCCCCTGCCTTGTCCTTCATCTCTTTTCATCTGTCCTCTGACTCTGACTTCATATCCCTGTAGCCTCAAATCTAGGTTGAACACATTTTCATACAAGGAGAGAGCGAGACTAAATTGCCACACTCTATACAAAGGCAGAAGTGATAATTCCTGCGGACTAGGCTGAAGGAGTTTAACCAGCGAGATTGACGGATGCGTCTTGGAACTAATTTGAAAAATGTCTAGAAAAGCCAACGAGAAGGGGTCCTAAATTGGGGGTAAATGTCAATGATACGGCACTGCAGATTATTTATGATACATAGCACGTCGACGTTACTTCTGTGTGGACACAAGGTCTTTAAAGTCATGACATTTTCGGGCCTTTTGTGTGATACATGACGAGTTCACTCAGCTATGACCTTTTAATACCCAGAGCACCAGATACTCCCAGAGAGAGAGAGGAAGGGAGAATGTGTGTGTTGGCGGGGGTTAATTGCATGTGCTTTTCCTCTTTGATGACACACTGTTTCCCAATAAAAACCAAATTGGAGAGTACAAAGGACTACAGGCACAAATTCCCTCATTTTTATTCTTAAATTGTCTGAGCCCGTGTTTTTTTCTCTGCAGCGAGGTAGTAATAACGATTACTTGTATTTACAACGACTCGCTTCAATTATGCCACAGGACGGCTATGAGGATGAAGCAGAGAGGATTTTCTTTGCAGTGGAGCCGTGTCATTAACCCCCTAGTCAGGCAATTTAGGCCGGGGGAGAGTTTTTCTCAGGTTGCTTGGCAGGAGGGGTGGGTGAGAGAGCTCTGGTAAGGCTGACCCCTCATTGGAGAGCAGAGATACATCACACGTTTGTTTTTTAATACTCCCTGTTTCTCTGCATCTCGTTCATTCCACACTCGTTCCTTTTCTTTTCATCTCACATCCCACCTCACACAGGATCCAGTGTAACTGACTTTATCTCTCCTTCTGTCTTTCCCTCTCTCTCATTCCCCCCTTCCTCTGTCTCTTCCTGCCCCCACTCCATCCCCCACAGTGAATCAGCTGTTGCGTCGCTGAAGGTGACACCGTGGGCTTGGCCAAGGGCTGCAACACAGGACATGGGACCTGCCTCTCCATCCCACTCGTGTCTTGTGTTGCAGCCAGTGGACTCGCCCGTCTGTCTGTGTCTCCCTCCTCTGCCCCCCCTCCCTCCAGTCTGGCTGGTGCTGATGGACAGAGCTCCCGGAACAGATGGACCCCGCCAACCGTGGACTAGGGGGGCCCGCTTTCGCTCTTCGAATTAAACAGCGAGCCCCAGCGCCTCAGCGCTGTCACCGAGGCACATGGTTTTCGCTTTGCTCACAGTTCAGAGGCAACACTCGCTTTGCGAAATCAAAATGTCACCGCAGAATGTCACTGAAAGCTTGTTTTTGTGACGACGGCACGACATTTTAGGGCCGCGAGAGTTTCATGCTGTTTTTAGTCTACATACTGTAATAAGGGCTTCGAGATTCCTTTTCTTTCTTTTTTTTTCTTACCCGAGGCGTGTCATCTCAGGCTTACAGGAGAGAACTCGTAAGAAAAGCACACCCACGCGGGTACGGTTGACATTTACAGCGAGTTTTGTCCCATTGATACATATTGTGTTACTTTTAACACGCCGGGCGAGTTTTGTAATGAGCCCTGTCTTGCATCAAATGAAGTAGCGCTTCCCAGCCAGAAAACATACAAGGTCACTCTGGCGGCCCGAGACGCTGCTGTGGGTGAGGCAGCCAGGCGTTAGGTAAGCACACATGGGCCTGTCCTGGTTTCGCTATGAACACATGCCCTAGATGAAGAGGCCAGAGAGTGCCACCAGATTGTCTTTGTTCTCGTCCGTCAAACTGGGAGGCATGCACTGCAATGCCATCTGTTACCAGGTGTAGCTGTTCACCTCTCGCTGAGGCTCTGAGTGTGTGTGTCAGAGGGGGTATACACGTGTCATATAGCTGTGTGTGCGTTTGTGGGTGAGGGTATTTAATGCACATCTTGTTTATGTGCATTGTCATGCAGCCTGTGTATGCATGTGTGTGCTTTAGACTAGTGTCTGGTGTCTAAAGCACAGTTATTTTCCGACAGGGGTGTCACTTGATTGGAATGTAAATCTGGGAGCTGGTCTTTGCTGTTTTCAATCTCTCCCCACCCAAATAGTTTACCGGAGGGATTGAGGAGACGGTATTGTGCTGAATGTTGGGAGCCGATGTTGGCCTACCGATGCCCCCTGAATTGGGGCCTCTGCCTCAGCAGCAATATCATTTATTTACTAGTAGCTTATCTGGCAGCAAGGCTTTTAGTCTGCAGCTCAGCTCTGTGTGGGTGTGTGAGACCGATTTTCTTTTTTTTACCATGTCATTGGGTTGGTTCACAGTTAGCATGTTAGCACATTAGCATTAGTTTACGTCTTTCATCGCTTGCGGCAGCTCCTAAAACCCTGAGATGACAAATGCTTTCAGTGTTTAAAATTTGTGAGCCGTGCCGTTGTTTTTAAATTACATTTTCTTGTATACAGAAGACCTCAGCAGTCACTCTTTGCTTAACATTCTCAATAAATTATTCAAATTCTGCCTGTTGTCAGTTCTGGATTTGTTCTTGTCTTTATGCTGTCCATAAAAGACACAATTCACAATCACACCTCGTACCCATGGCAGCCTGCCCTCATTAATTCAATGAAACTTTTGCATAGTGCGTCCAGAAAGTCGAGAAGGACGGACGACAAGTCTCGGATCCAACGGAATTTGCCCAGGATTTCTTAGGAGGGATTTGCTGCAGTGCAGTTTTCCACACGGGTGCATCATCTGCAGTCACCAGGTACACCAGACAGAGGATGCGTTCACAGCCTAAGCCCCGCTTCACGGCCTTTATGGGATTGGTTAGCCTATAGCCTCCTTATCGAGTCAAAGGAAATTATCCAGCCCCACAGTGGGAGCGAGTGAGACCAAAGGCAAGGTAGGAGTGGGTGGCAGCCAGCAGCAAAGCCCCCTTGTTAAAGATTGTCGTGTCACTTTCAGTTTGGTGATGGGTTTTTGTGTGCACTACATTGCATGTCAGCAGCCCCCCCTTCCCTACACACAGACACACCTCCCCCCCAGGCTGAACGTTGCGCCGCCGGGGGCTTAAAATAGCGTCAATTCTCTGATGATGAGTGATGAAATGTAGTCGCTTCCAGTGTTGGGGGGTAACGCATTACAAAGTAACGCATTACATTTGTCTGTACAGTTACTAATCAGTTACTAATCAACCAACTATGTAGTTACTTTTTAAAGTCGGCTGTGTGGTATTATTTTATTAAAGCGCTTAAAAGAAAGATCTTGTGTATGTCCTCATTATTAGGATAGAGATTTGTGCTGATATGTGGGCATATGTAAGATTGAACGTTAAATAGTTGCCAATTGTAACGTAATGTAACGTAATGTAAGTGAAACAAATTGAAAGTAATACATTACATTTTTTGATTAACGACCCCAACACTGGTCGCTGCTGTGCTGCGCCTGCTAATATGAGAGACAAAACCATCAGGAAGGTTAGACACTGAAGGAAAGAAAAAAAGGGGGAGGATAATTATACAATATAGCGCAACAGTGCCATTGCTTAAAGTCATTCCTCAATTGTGAATATGACTTCTAATTAACCACCATCTATGAGAAGTCGTTAGATATCTTCCTCTGCAGGTATAGACAAAGCACCAGGCGATGACATGGCTGGATAGCCATAATCAGTTACAGCATAGCATCAGTATTCCAGAGGCTGTCACATACACAGGAAATGGACACGAAGGCCTCATAAAGCCATGCTCAGACTAACTCATTGTGATGCATAAGAATGAGGGCTGCCAGTATACCTCGTCTGGGCTCATTTGTGAGTTGCGTTAGGTGGCGACATAATCAATTCCCCGGTCTGTTCCTGCTTGCTTTATATTCACACACACACACACACACACACACACACACACACACACACACACACACACACACACACACACGCAAGGCCGTAATGCCTTTTGTGATTTGGTGCCTATTAAAGTGGCAGAGGAGAGAGAGAGAGAGAGAGGATTATGGAAACGGTACAGGAAGAGGGTGGTGGAGGAGGGGAGAAGAAAGGGTGAAAAAAAATAGCAAAGAGAAAGTCCTTGGTTAATTATACCTTAGCGCTGCCATTTTATGAAGAATGAAGAGAGTCCGCGCTAGCTAGCTGTCTTCAACCACAGATCTCTGAGTGCTTTGGAAACAACCTCAATACACCAGCGCTCCCCCTGGGGGCAAATGAGGGAGGATGGGGCTCTTTTTTATCAACTCTGCAGCGATAGGACCTTCCAGCAGGAGAGAGTGAAAAGCAAAGGCACAAAAGGAAAGTTGCAAGAAAACAATGTGACTCAAATTAAAGGAAAACAGGTAGGCAGCCCGTGAAGATAAACTAAAGGGGGAAACGAAAGTTAAAGGTCGACAGGAATAAGAGAGTGGCAGTAGAGATATGGGCCAGGGATGGAGGAAATGGTGCACTCAGATAAGTGGTGAAAGCGTTGAGGGGCAGAGGAGAGACAAATGGTAAAGGGGGGGTTGAATAGAGAGGAAAACAGACTGCCCGGAGATGATTTATTATTACTGAATAACGCATCTCCTCAGAGACAGCTGCCACTTGTCATTGTGTTTCTGACAGGCCTGAGTGAGACCAGCGCATTGGTCAATAGAAGCGTAAACAACCTCCAAGTAATAAGACGGAAAAAAAGTTTTTGTGTTTAAAGGCTTTGTAAATGTCTAGAAAACGACAGGCGACAATGTCTTTCTCACATCTCACAGTGTAACACAAGTAAAACACCTCCACATCAGAATCCAATATATTTTGTACATTTCCACAAGGAATTTGCCTCAATGATGTTGCCACATTGTATTAAGCAATAAACCGCAGACAGATGAACGAGCAGCTAGACAAATTTACGCACTATCAAAATATTATACAAGATAACGTATAAAAAATGATGCTTTGACATCACAATGCATGCCTTTCTCGGGTCTGGTTCAATGTGTGTGTGTGTATGTGTTTGTCCTCGCTGGTGCACTGAAGGGTGGCCTTGAAAGTTGCAGAGAATCGGTGGTGATATGGTCTTCCATTCAGCTGTGTAACCTCCCAAGACCATTCAGCTGTGTCTCAGGAAAAGGCAGTCAGACATTTCATGATGCCCCCCAGAAGCCTCGGTAAGTTGTGGGAGTGTGAATTTGATCATGCAAACATCACCATAGGCCACGCTTCATCAGACTGATGTGTGTAGTTTGGGGAAATATGCTCAACATCGTAATGATATTCCCTATTTCACCACAGAGGTGAAATCATACCTACACCCTTTTATGTATAGACAATGATGGAGAAATTCTCATTTTCTAGAGAAGTTTGTCTCTGAGAGAAGAAAGAATGTATTTTCTTGGGTAGATTAACAGTGAATCAAAACTTTCTGGAGATATTGAATTTTCTTTCCTCTTTGAATGTCCTGTTTACAGCAAGATAGCATCAGGGTGGAACATGGCCAACATCACCACTTCTAGCTTGTCCTGAGTTTAGATTAAAATGTCCCTACACTATTGGACCAGGTCAGGTGTCTACTACAGTATCTCTCTCCGGGGCTCACATCACCCCCGCTGTTCCAGCCAAAGGCCTCTGGGGGCAAAGCCAGACACACAGACTTAATCGAGAAGAAGTCTCTTCAGACTAGCGAAAATGTTACAAAGCCAGACGGATGGAAAGACGGAGAGAGAGTGGATCAAAAGCCTAAGGAAGAGAGTGAAAGTGAAGATTTTCTAGGCTGAAAAATGGAGACAAAATGGAGAGATAGAGGAGTGGAGACAGGCAAAGCAACATAAGCCTGTAGGCTGACAGGCAGACAGGAAACAATGACAGAAGAGAAGAAGAAGTGCTTTATAGACGGAGAGAACTTGGTAGAAAGGCAGAGACAAGGAGAGAGAGAGAGAGACGGACCTAGAGCTTCCGGAAGCAGACAAGAAATAAGAATAAGCAACCAGACAGGGGCCAGCTATATGACAAGTGTCATATATACTACATATACTTTGTGGTAGCGCAACCCAGTGCCGGCTTTGTTAGCCAAGGTTCTGAACAGGTCTCCCAGACACAAGGTGACCTTCTCTGAATCACTCTGTCCGTCCTTTTAGCCAGTCAGCAGCAGAGCGCTGCAGACTGGCTGACAGTGACAGGTGTTCGCTTTCAGCTAGCAGCTCCCCCGGCTCCCAGCGGCACACGCTGTCATCATGGTTTATTCATCCATTTTGAATTCAAGCAAACCTGTAGAGTGTAAAAGAAAAAGGTCCCCGCAAGGCTGACATGATTGGAGTGTATATGAAAATAGCCGGTACATTGTCACACAAGGGCTGCGATGCACTGGATTTCCTCCTTCATTGGAGGAAATCCCACCAGATCAAGTTGGGGGGGGGGGGGGGGGGGTTTATTTTTT
>JAODLI010007084.1:0-18398 GCA_027575585.1 Percopsis omiscomaycus | reverse complement strand
CCCCCCCCCCCCCCCCCCCCCCCCCCCCCCCCCCCCCCCCCCCCCCCCCCCCCATAATCACGATGACAGAGATTTCTTTGCTCTTGTATTATATGTAGGCTATAGCCTAGACGTTTACGTGTTTGTGATTTAATTTACGGCACAATTTGATTCGGGTAAAATAATACCTGCTTGGAAAACACTGCTATGTCCTCATTGAAGGACTCAGACGAACACACGTCCCCTCCGGCTACCCCAGTTTCTCTCGGCGTGCACGTGGCTAATTCGCATTTTTCAAAAATCAGTGCTAGAAGCGGGAATAGTGGATGCCTGAAAGATAAATACAAAATTAAGCGAAAGCCAGGGGCGTTAAACACAGTCGTCAATGGTCGCAAACCTGCAGCTTTCAACACTGTAGGCCTAGGCCTATAGGCCAACAGTGTTGCTATGGATGAAAGCTCGTTTTGAACAATAGAGCTGATGAATACGAGGTCAGAGGACATTCAGAGAAGTTCTTTCATTCTCTCTCTGACATCTAAACAGCGAGCAACGGCCAAGCTGCCAACGGTAAGAAGCACCCGTATAGGCCTACAAATAAAAATGCTCGCTTTTGTGCAAAACTGTGCAAAACTTGCACAAAAGCGAGCATTTGACTTTATATTCTACCTAATGTAGCCTGTGAGGATCCATCACGGCCATAAACAGACTAAGTCGAATTAATAAAAACACAAATGACAACCCAAATACGCGGATAACTATTTTCCCAGAACCACCTTATTATAATCAGTGCAGTTTAAGGTGGTTAATCCCCCGATGACGATACAGACTTTAACATCATATACAGCCATATGGCCAACGTGTATAGCCTACCCGTAAACGGCATCTTTGTCTCTTTTTATAGCGTCGTTGACGGTGGAACCCATACTGGGCGCTACGGCACTGGCGTGCGTGGCATGCGGGTACTGGTGGGAGTGGTACTGGGCTCCGTGGTTCAGGTGCACCGCCGGCATTGACCTGGCCCCGTGCGGGTCCCCGTACATGGCAGAGGGAATCCCTACTCCGTCCATTCCATAATGGGGCAGGTCTTCATACTATAGGACACAAACCGGGGGGGGCAGTCAGTGATCTCGCCACATCTCCGCGTGTGTGCACATATTAATATTCATATTCAGGGACTTGCGAAATGCGTTTGAAAACTCCCTGATCCTCATCGCCTGATGAGGAATTGGAGAAGAATTTAGCTGAGACATTATCATTTAACAGGCGTGCGGGCTAAATTGCATAAATGTATTACTATTCGCAGTGGCCTATATGGTCGTATTAGTGAATGTGATTAAAATTAGGCTGCCGGACAAATAGCGCATAAACAGGCCCTTCTTCTAAATGTAGGCTATATAAAACAAATGCATATAGCGTCGATAACCAGGCCACAACATCCCAAGACCTGTACAGCTCGACACTTATAGCCTATATGTTTATATGTGCCATATAGTCTATAGCTCGACAATAATCTATCCCTGCATAAATTATGTATACTTTTACAGACACATAAAGGCGTGTTTTAATCAGAGAATAGCTATTAACAAAATGTATATAGGCCTATGTATTAAATTATCGTAAAAACGAAGAACTTTCATAAACTACATGATCATTTCTTAAACTTATACACAACGGTTCATACATTTAGAGGTTCAATGTCTACAAAATGGTCGACTTAAGTTTAGTCCCTAAAAGTTTTGAACGCTTGGATCCACATTAGGCCTATTTCAGTTTTAGAAATTTCTCAAATAACCCTATATATTAATTAGGCCTATACCTTACAATTTTTGATGAATGAGGTTTTTCTATTCCCAATTTAATAATTTGATAGATGTTTTTTTTTTACCCTTGATGACTTGCAGTGCGGTTAAAATGATTTTATTATTATTTGTGTTGCCTAGCCTACGCTGTTGCCTATAGTGCTCGATTTTACAACCTCTTTGGCTTTAGGCCTATTTGTAAGGATAATATAAATAAGACTATAATAGGCTACATCAATTAAATTTAGCCTACTAAAAAGTTACATTTTACTAACCACCAATTGATGACACATCAGTTTCACATCAGTTTCAGACATTAATTAGTTTTCATCGTTTAAATTGATTTCCCAAGATTTTATTATTTCTATCAATTTAATCATTTGTAGTCTAATTCACAAAGTCCAAAACCCCGAGCATTTTTATATTCCTAATTAATCATTCATATTTCATATTTGCATGCATGATACAAATGGAATTTGGTAGTATTTTTTTTTTTAAATTCTTAATAGCCTATAGTCAAAACTGCACCGAATTACAAAGATAATGTTAAAGTTTACAAGATAACAAACAAGATAACAAACAGTTGAGAGCTGAATTATTATTATTAATTACAGAATTATTCTGAGCAGAAACGAATGCTAATACTTTGGCGTGTTTCAGCGTTTCACACAGAAGATTACATGTAGCCTAACTTATCACAGCGCAAACTTCTGCAGCTGCCGAGCCGTGCTGCTGTAAGATACAAACAGAGAACTATACACCCTATTCAGCATTTTACGTATAGGCCTATTTTTGATTTTTTTTTTTACACATTTAGGGTGTTTAGCATTATTCCCAATAAAGTTCACTCACCCGTTGCGCCATTGGCCAGTCACCCCGATTCCCTCCGACTCAACGGCTCCTATGAGGCAAAATACACATCAAACTCCAAATGGCAGATTTGTAATAATTCCGTGTGTCTCTGGGGGGCAGACCTCGGACCATCCAGCACAAGTCCAGAATTCGCGGACACAGTAGGCCTATGCGGTCCCCTAAATCCGCTATGGAGCTCCAAGAGGCGCCACTTCACACCGTCCACTGTCCCCAACAACAACAACAACAACAACAACAACACTGAGACATCAGACCCCCCTCCCAATCCAGTACGTCAATCAATATCCTGCGTGTCGAACGGGGGCTTAATTAAAGATGACTTCTATCGCGGGGGGAAAACCCTCAGATATCTCCGCGTTCAAAACACGGTCCCCATCGTCCTGGCGCACGCTCGCGTCTCCACCGGGGCTACTCGAGCTTTTCTTTGAAGCGCGAGCGTGCGAGTGAGATCTGAGGGAAGGAGGAGAGATATTTCCCGACTTTAGTTGCCCCTTAAAGGAGCCGCGCGCGCATCCTCCGCGACGTTTTCGAAGGCGCGCGCGCGCAGAGATCCGCTGACAGGCGTGCGCGCGTGGGTTTTTTTTTTTTTTCGCCGCACGGTCTGCTCGCTCGCGCTGACCAATGTGGGAACCCGGAAGTCACGGTGGCCAGAGTCATAGAGAATTAAGTCGCATCAAACGGGGGGACGAGTGGGAAATGCGTAAAAGCATAAGCTTATATGTTGAAAATAGTGTTAATGGTTCTTTTTTGTGCAGCCTTGTGATGGAATATGGCACGGTCTGGCCATCTAAACAGTTAAATGCATCCTTGCATGCGCTATATTTACATTTGATGCTGTAAAGGCTTTTATTTCTATTTATTTATGATAGCCTAACTGCAGTCACATTAATTTGTCATTAGTGGACGTGTGAACGACATAGGCCTAATAAGGCTAATACGGAAACAGAGAAAACATAGAATAGGCCTAAACTTTTATTTAATTAAAAGTCTGGTTTCCATGTAGGCCTACAATAGGTCTATACATTAACCCACAAATCTCTCTCTCTCTCTCGTAGGCCTAGGCAGTGATATCACCGCAAATAATGCTCATGTCGAACAAGGGACAAAGTGTGCGTGTGTGTATGTGCGTGAGCGTTTTATTTAAAGCACATACATTCATGTATACGCAAAGTCATATAAATAAATATAAAATATGCTTAACCGTACTTTAATGATGCCTTCGATTAGAGCCTAAAGAATCTCTGTCATCTTGAACAAACCTGGGGAGACGCATTATGTTAATAACGACTTGAATTATTCCTAGTGCGCTGGATAATTTAAACCAATAATGGTAGAAAATAAGATGACTGGTAGACGAATGGCGACTAGTGAATGTCCTTTACTTGAACATTTGCGCCATCTAGCGGTTATCAGGTGATGACTGTGACTCCGGTAAAAGCAACGCCTACGTGTGTGGTTGTTCCACAGACACATATAAGGTAATCTTCTGAACTGTAATCTTATTTGCTTAGGCAGAGTAACTAAAGTTGGGAAATACACCACCATGCTGACGCTTCTCACAGGGCTTATCAAGTTTTTGGGTAAACTAGTAGGCTATGTTGGCTATTGTAACTTTAATCGTCCTTTACAGTCTGAACTGAAACCTCCTAGGGGACAGCCCAACTGCACTTCAGAACCGAATCAGTCAAAATGTAATGTGAAAAATGTAACCTAGAATCTATCAATCTGCTCCAATACCACCAGCACACCAGGATGCGTTTCACTGCAGAAATATAATCATCTTTAACCTTTACGCATGGGCCTACTTATTATTGGGCCCGTGTGTGTGTGTGCGTGTGTGCGTGTGTGCGTGTGTGTGTGTGTGTGTGTGTGTGTGTGTGCGTGTGTGTGTGCAGACTGTCCATAAAATAGAACCTGTGGCACAAGGTTTTAAGTGTGTTAGATGTTCAGTAGTTCAGTAGTTCAGTTCAGGTTCCTAGTAATGTTTTGGGTTAATTATTTAGTAATTTATTTCAACGTCATCGTGCAAAAAAAATGACAATAGTTGAGTGTTTGGGATTTGGGATGGGGCATTAGATAAAGCAGAGAAGCCTTTCGCTGTCAAGTCAAGCATTTCAAGGGACGAAGACATGGAATTATAACCCAACCACTAGAGGGCGTTCCAAAACAACCAATAAAAAAATTATTAGTAGTAGTAGTACTAGCAATAGTATTAGGCTAATATTATTATACCATAACATAAAAACATAAATAAATAATAAAGTTATAGCCATACTCGTGTGGGGGGACGTAAAAACAATGTGAATTTAATCCCCCACATATATGCTACATATCGGGGGGGGGGTCTCTCGTTCTGCAGTCCATCGCGGTCTGACGTCATTGCTTCCGCCACCCCACCCCTTTTCCGGTCTCCTACGGCGACCCCCCCCCCCCCCCCAGCCGCCCACCTACACACCCACCCACCCACCCTCCACCTCCCAGTGTCGGTGCGACGACGCTGGCTCGGCTTTGCCTTGCCGACCGAATCCAACATGGAGTGACGAGAGATGGGGCTCGTACGGGGCCATCCGCACGGACGACACATCCACGGACGACCTTTCGGTCAGGCTTACCGCCTGTGCGCGCCGGGTCCTCGGTGGGCTCGCCCGGTGGAAGTGTTTCGGTGGAATTATTAAACGGATGCGCGTGGACTGTTTAGGGGGGCGGCTGGGGCACGGTGAAAGCAGGGCTGTCGCGGGGTTAGAACGCGCGCACGAAGAAAACAAACAGAAAGGGAAAAAAGGCGAGAGGAAACTCGGTCGCTGCTCAAGGGCAAAGAAAATGGAAACGTCGCCGTGCGGGCCCGTGGTGGGATATTTCTTTAGGTGAAACGGGGAAAATGACCGAGGGGACACCCCCAGACGAGTGAGTATGTCCTCCCCGAACGCTATTTCAATCGTGCACCCCTTGTGCACGTGAGACACACTGGTTATCTGTAGGACGCTACGTCTTGGCTCATCACTTGATTGTTATTAGTCGCGACCCCTCCTCAGCCCTCCTGCCTGAAATCACAGCATACATTTATAAGAAGATGGTTTTCGGGGGGAGGATGATCGGAAACATTGTATAAGGGGTCTGCAGAGAACAGTCCCAAATCGTAAAATAGATAGCCTACAGAAGTGCAGAGAAGTCGTGCGTTCAGGTAGCCTATAAACCCAGACGTTCCGACTGCGTTATCACGATCAGCAGACTATAGTCTCTTATTTGCATCATCATGACTCTCCGGACCCAGAGTTTCTTTGTGGAGGGCTGAGATACAATATCCGCCATTTCATTTGGTGATAGATCTCATTTGCATAGGCTACTGCCCTTCATTCATATAAATACCAACGGCAAGGTGTGTGTGTGCACGGCAATCGTAAAGGGTGTTCAAGAACTTGATTATATGGTTCAAACCCAGAAGCCTCAACGTTGTGTAGCTACCTGACCCTTAAGTTCTATTACGTTATGTAGGTCTAGACAAACATGCTAATAGCATAATATTTGGTTTTGGCTATGTTTATGTTTATGGCCTTATATAGACGTTTAGCACTTAAACATTAGGGAAATATTGTTGTACCTGTCAGGGGACAGTTGCTCTGAATTTCGCCCCATCTTTCAGTGTTGAGACTTTTTCCCCAGTTAGACTTGTGTGTGTATCTATCTTGATAAGAGCATCTGTTCAAATCCTAAATGTGGGTCTAACTTTTACATTTACAACATTTAGCAGATCCAAAGAGACTTACAATTACAGTACATGTGTAAATAGCTGAATAGGACGCACACCAGTGACCGTAAGCAAACAACATTCTGTTAGAATAATGACAACGGCATGTCCATCAGGGCGGCTTAGTTATACATTTCACAACATACCTGTTACCTATTAGCATACCATTCAATCCCCAAAAGAATCGCTAACAGCCTGAATACCAGCAAAGTGCTCAATAACCTTCTAAGAGCACCTTCCACCATTGTGGCTTCAGTGCAGAAAAGAGTTGTGACTGAAGCCGAGCGAGTCTTGCACCCTCAGAGCGACGACGGTTGCCAGCCGACCACCACAGGCAGTAGACTGATGCGCTCTGGCTGGGGCCTGGAACCTGACCATTGCTTGGAGGTAGAGTGGGGCAGTTCCCTCTACTGACTTGTAGGCCTGAAACGGTATGCTCAATTCACGGTGCGTATCTTGGTTTGGGGGGGCCACGGTTCGGTACGGCTTTCGGTACAGTGGGGGGAAAAACAAATTCAGAAGACTGCATTTATTTATTTGGAGAACAAACAGTGTTGTGGCCACAATCCTTTTTAGGAAATAGAAGAAGAAAAAAAACAATTATTGTAAAATAAAAGCAATTGTCCAAAATGAGTTACATAACTAAGACCTTCCTCTGCATGGCATAACAACATTTTATGTGAGGGAACGTCACTTTCACTCTCTACAACAGAGCATGGTCACATATCCAATGAGAGAAACACTCCTATTGCCTTGTTAATGGCTTTGGCCCTATCTGAATTTGGATCCAGTGTTCGCTTAAAAGAAGTAGTGGTGGACTATCTGCGTGGTGGCGTATAAGGTGTATTAGCATGTTCGATATGTTACCTGCAGGATATCCAACAACCATTTAACGACGTCGACACACAGTCTTTGTTCGATCTTACAACTCGTCCCACCTGTCTTCCAGCTCTGGGTCGTAATTGGTGCTAGCCATGGTTAGCCTATCACGCTAGCGCTCTCCCATGGCTCTACCCAACCTACATCCATGTACCCGACTGTGGCTATATGTGCTGCTGCTATAGGTGTCCGGGCAGAACACTTTCATACTCGTAAATTAGGTTCCACATGTCTATCTATGCACCAAAATACTGGTAGTTACTTTATTCAAATACAATGCGTGCACCGAACCGAAAGCCCTGTATCGAACGGTGTCCTCTAGGGTGGGTCTTTCCCCGGAAGGTAGAGTAGCTCGGTCTTTTCAAGGTTGAGCTTGAGGTAATGCCAAGACATCCAGAGAACCGAGTTGCGATCTGTGTGTCAGATGGAGGGAAGGAGAGGTAGAGTGTGGAGTAGTCGACATAGCAGTGATCCATGTGATGAGATTACAGAGTTTAGAGATCTGGTGTACAAGGAGAAGAGTAAGGGTCCCAACACAGATCCTTGAGGGACACCAGTGTTGAGTGAGCAGGGCTTGGACAGGTGTCCATTCCAAATGACCTGACAAGCGCAATCTTTTTAGGTAGGACTCAAACCAGGATAGCACATAGTAATGGGCAATGCCCAGCTCAGCGAGGGTTGATAGAAGGATCTGGTTTACATGGTTTACCATATTAAATGCTGCAGACAAGTCTGAAGTTCTTGGCTGTGCAAGTACCTGGTCTTCTTGTCTCACATACATGAATGAGTTTAACACACATCATAATCCAGGTCAAGAGTTATAGACCAATTAAGCTCATAGAGCTCCAATATTAGGAGCCATGTAAAGAGAGATTTGGGAGTCAATTATGCCTCACATGGGCAGGAATGCAGTCCTCTACTGGTTGCCAGTTGGTTTATTTAGTAGCAGTAGGATAAAGCTAACATCAGTGCAACCAGTATATGGTTGCTTCAACATCCAGCAAATCATAGTATCTTTTAGCCAGAAAGTAGTAAAAGATTAACAACCCCAGAGAACTTGTCCATTATTTTTTTATTGACACCCTTTAGCCAAAGAGAGAGAAATAGTTGTGAAAGACTGAGGAAAGAGTTGGGAAGTCAGCTTGTCTAGCATTAGTTTTAATTTGTTATGCAATTACCCATGGTTATTTCCTCTTTTTATAATATTTGTAATAATGAGCACTACAGCAACCGCATACAAGCCATTTATCTCATATTTACAATTAGAATTAGTCATTTAGCAGACGCTTTTATCCAAAGCTACTTACAATCACACGGTGCTATTACATGGAGCAGGTAGGGGTTAGGCATCTTGCTCAAGGATGCTTACAGGTAGGCCAAGTCTAGGGCCCTATAACCATATTTTTCTAACTTTTTAGTAGGCTAAACCATATTCATTGCTTTGTACATTCATTTTATAAGTCAATATCATCTACCAAAATCACATTATTGTAATAACTAATCTACTACTGTAAATAATGTAGGACTAATGCTTTAAACTTTTTTTCCTGGGTCATTAGAGAACATTACCCTTCCCCTCTCCTGAGCCATCAGGGGGAGTGGGGGTGTTGTTTTCTATTGATCGGACAACCGATGCCCCAGAAACAGCTGACAGTGAGTTATCAATAGTGCCAGAGGATGTGGAATGGGGGGTGGAGGTGGAAAACGACATTGAGGAAAGGTCGACGGCAGTGTTCCGGATACAGTGGCCCTGCCTGCCACGGGACTCCATTGATTTATGTGAGCCATCCCTCTATTTGAGCAAGCACAGCGGGGAAGACTAATTGCTGAAATGAGGCTGGTAGCACAGCCAAACAATTAGTTAAAATGGCTTGAAAACTAACTTAGGCTGTTTTTTAGAGCCAAATTGTATATTTCCAAGTACAGTAAGTTGTTTTGTTGTTGTTTTTTTTACAGGGGTTTCATATCTACTATCAGCATTTATGGTTCAAGTCAAGAGGGATGTAATGATTAGGAGTTAATTGAGGTGCCAGTAAGGTACCCTGTTTCTAATACTGCTACCTCATGTGGGATGGGTTAACAGCAGCTGCCAGTGCCTTTATTGAACATCTACTTACTGGTGCCCTTTCCAACCACTCCAACTGACAGTGCCTTGTAGCATTAGCAGATGAATGTATTACTTACTGTATTATTTAGGTCTGTGATGGTTATGCCGGTTAACCAAATTTATAACGTAAATTAAATATCTTGCCGGTCAAAATGTCCAGTAATTATAACAGGACATTTGTGTTTTTGACAGCGAAACAGTCTACTACGCCTACGGCACTACATTTTCTCATCTTGTGGCCATGCGGGCTATTTCTGTAAGACCATATGTAAGACAAGTGCTTTGGAATTAGCGATCTTTATAACTACGTCTTCTCCGTGCGCTGTTTCACAAAGCACGATGTGGGTGTAATTAACATATTCGCTGAAAATAAATGTTTTCATGTGCCTTGACTTTACATTAACCAAGACTACAACTTCACACTCCTCATGAGCTTCAGACTAAAGGCATTTCCTGGTTGTTCAGACAAGGAAAATAACAATCAGCGATCTACTACTTTTTCTATTGGCACATGGTAAATGGACTGCGAAGCGCTTTTCTGAGCTCTCGGCCAAAGCGCTTTACAGGATTGCCTCACATTCACCCATTTATGCACCGGTGGTGGTGTAAGCCACTAGAGCTGTGCAAAAAAATCGATACAGCTGAGTATTGCGATATTTTATTCCACGATACTGTATTGATTTTAACATTTAAAAAAAAAGGTTTTAAATAATCACACGAAAAATATACAGAACAAGACAGGGAATAGATATACAAGATAAAGGATATAAATCAATCATCAATAGATTATTCATGTTTTAAACAGAAAGAAAATGTGTAATGCAAATAAATTGGAATGGAAATTTTGAATTAAATAGTTTTCACTCAATTTGTCACCTGAATTATCAATATAATGTGATGTGCATATTAGACTACCCAGGTGGTGCACAGCAAGTTGTATTTTCAGCTCTATTTTAAAATTGTCACGTAGATTATTGCAATGTATCGCAATATGTAGCATATCGCAATGTATTACGATACGAATCGTGAGGTCCTTGCCAATACCCAGCCCTATAAACCATGCAGGGCCCCATCCAACACACCGGGAGCATTATGGTTAGGTGCTTTGCTCAGGGACACCTCAACATTAGCCAGGAAGAGGCAGGGATCGAACCAGCAACCTTTTGGTTGGTGACCCGTTCTGCACCGCTTCCGCCGGCACAAACTGTTTTCCGTGCACGATATTGGTGTAGTTAAGAAATTCGCTGGAAAGAAATATTTTTTATATGCTTAGTTTGCCCTCTATTCTTGAGCTTAGTAGGACATCTCTCTGCTACATCACCGTACCGTATAGGTGAAAAAATAGACACCGCCCAAGTGTACAGTATCACATACACCATATGCACTCCTGTAACTTTCACCAGCAAAAAAAACCAATTGCGGCGATGATGGTAATGAGCTGAACACCCCGGTAGGCATCGGTATCGCCACAGCCCTAACAATATCATATATTATAAAGTACTATATAGATACTTAATATTCACCAGCTGATGTAGACGCTGTGTGACTTGGCTAGTTTCCAATCCTGGGCAAAGGGAGGGGAAGGCAGAGATGGCTTGCAGCATACCGCCAGTGCTACACGGCTAATGGAAGATGGATTTCCGTTAGTTCACCTCTTTAGTGGCCATCGCTTCCTTCCGGATTTCACCTGCTGATCAACTTGACGCTGCTCGCGTTTCAGATGCCACAAGGTCACCGAGGGCTTTTGGTTGGTATGTTATTGTGGCTGACATGGAGGAGACAATAGTGCATGTCTTTGGGACAAGGCACCTAGAGAGCACGTGAGTGAAGGAAGACATTGAGAAGTTTGGCAGAGCGCGAGCCAAACACCATCTGCCATGACTCTCCGTAGATACACACCACAGAGATCCCTCCATTTTCAACAGAGATGGTGATGTCATGAGCCCAGATAGAGTTCTTATGTGTCTGTTTGTTAGGAATATACAGGTGTGTGTGTGTGTGTGTGTGATTTCCTTTCCTGAAGCTGGAGTTTACAGATCAGAGGCTAAAATCTGCCTCCTCTGTTTGTGTGTCCTGCTCTTGATCCACCAAGCCAATGGCAGCTAAACACTCTTTTCATCAAGACCCACGGGTACCTGCCTCGAGGCAGGACTCTGCTGTGTAAATAAAACACTTTTTCAGAGGATATTCTAATGTCTTATATCTGTATTTGGGGTACTACTACCTCAACATTCAATTCTTTAGGATATTCAACTTCTTATTCTGGCATGCCATGCTTGACTGTGATACAACATCCAGAGTGTTTGGTGTTGGGAAAGGGGTATCTCTGCGTCTGGTTCAAGAAAGTGACTCATTCAGAGTACAAGCTAGCATTTTTCAAAAACAATCTGTTGTTACTAACGATAAAATTACTGCTTCAGGGGAAAGGGCAATGATACTAATCTACAAATGTGGAGAAACAGATTCTGTCAATGACCTCAGGCTGAAACGTTTCTATACCAAGGTGACTGACAGCAAAATGGCTATCCAACCTCACCACTTGCCACCAACATCTTTGTCTGCCATGTTTCACAGCTTTGGAGTGTACCATCAGGTTCAGGAATGGATGGGAAACTCTACCATTGGAGGAGGCTGGATGGAGGGGGGCAGGATAGTCTAGTGATCTGGGTGTTGGACTCCCAGACTTGGCCTACCTGTAAGCATCCTTGAGCAAGATGCCTAACCCCTATCTGCTTCATGCATGTAATTGTCGACAAATGCACTCATTGTAAGTCACTTTGAAATTAAAGCGTCTGCTAAATGCTGTAAATGTAAATGGGGGATCCAAGACTCATGCCTCATTCCCATCCATTCCGACCAGGACCCTGCTCCTCAATCCTTGTTGGAGCGGCACTATGCGCTGCAAATTCCGTTGTCAAGGACCTGATTGCTTCCTAGCCTGTTCAGAGTGCAGAGGTGTGTGCCCGAATATACGGGCAGGACATCTGGATGAGGACATGGAGGGAAGATTACATGCAGGCCTACTATCAAGTCATGTTTCAAGCTTGGTCTCATTTAAGGTTTCACTCTTAGTGCTGATATGCATCATGGTTTTCACGAAAAAACACATTCCTAAGACAAATTTGTATGTGCGGAAAAGTCAGTTATAATAAATGGTTTATAACCTAATTTGATTTACTATGTGTGTACAAGTGCACATATACATTCACAACAGGTCATATCTGATGGTCGCAACGAACACCCTAGAAGACCTAAACATGTCTAAACATAAATTATAGGGGGCAGGATAGTCTAGTGGTCTAGGCGTTGGACTCCCAGCAGGAAGGTTGTGGGTTCAATCCCCAGAGGTGGCCTACCTTGAGCAAGATGCCTAACCCCTATCCATGTAATAGCATCACGTAATTGTAAGTCGCTTTGGATAAAAGCGTCTGCTAAATGTAAATCTAAATGTGATGATAGTATGTTCAGAAGCAGAGATACGAATTTCTTTCTTTGACACTGTGCCCCTAAAGTTTGACCCCTGAAGTATTAGGTGTTTCCTCTAGTTGACAGTATTCCATATTTGATAGCATTATATAAGCAAACAATGTAGTTCAATGTAGTTATTTTGCGAAAAGACAGCATATTACAAAGCCTTTTATTAAACAGTTGATTATTTTCTTTAGTTTATTTAGCCTGATGTCTGCTGCCAGCATTACATATCGGGCCTTTGATGCCAAAATCTGTCTGATATGCTTAACATAAGAAGTTAAGTCAGGCTCATTTTGAGGCACTAAACCCTGATGGCGGAGGATTGTGGTTGTGTGGGTGGCATATCTCGGTAGGCTGAACACTTGTGTATGTGCTGGCCTCCATGACTAAGATGTGACTAGGCAAGTCTTATCACAGCCTGTCTCTTATCAGCAGAGAGGTGGGAGCTACTTTTTTGTGTTGGCTCTATGTCTCAGCTCAAACAAATTAGCTGTCACACAACTTTAACTTCAATTTTCTTTATTTGAATTGAAATATTGTAATCATGCGTTCATTAGCCCTGTAACCTGTACAAACCATTTAAAAAATATACCTGCACAAAAATACCATTACTCATTTTATTACTTAATTACAGTAAATGGACAAACCATTAACTACTAGTGCTTTATGTACTGGATATGTTTAGATTCTACTATTAGTCAATTTAGTCGCTAGTTGATGGTTAGCATGGTTAATAGCCAATGGAAGTATTTGTATAGCTTCATTATATTTTATAGTTCCATTGAACATTTATGCTCCTCTATTCTAAGTGAATGTTGGATGACACCAGCAGGTGAGTTTCACCTGGTGTTTACACTTTGTAAACCTTCAACCTTTTCTTTATGAGCCTGACAGAGTTGAGACACACTCACACTCACACTCCTGATAAGAACAATGCTCCCCACCCTTCCGCTAATATTCAACCCATATTTTGCCTTAAGGAAACGATACCCTGACAGTGTCCTGGTGTTACGCACGCACGCACGCACACACACACGCACGCACGCACACACACACACACATCTTGTCCTACTGTTTGGGATGTTATGGTGGTTTGGTCCCTAGCCTTTTCTGTTGGAGTGCTGTGCGTGTGCGCATGTATATGCGCCACTACTAGCTTTAAGATGTGGAATATTGCAGCTCAGGTGTCTGGCATACTTACTGTAGGTGCGTTCATATTACTAGTTGTGAGCATGGGGCACACTTCCATTATGGAAACACTTTCTGTTGACACCTGATATCAACCAATATTGACAGTGGAAAGGCACCATTGATTTGGACCTGTATGCGTTTGCGGGTGGGTGTTGATTCATGTTTTTTTTTTTGCATCTTTCAGGGACAGCTACATTGTGCGCGTCAAAGCGGTGGTTATGACCCGGGACGACTCAAGCGGTGGCTGGCTGACCCAGGACGGCTGCCTGAGCCGGGTGGGTGTGTGCAAGGTGCTCTCAGCCGAGCTCCTGGGTCGTAGTGCTTTCCTCATCCACGGAGAGCGTCTCAAAGACAAACAGGTCAGCACAACATTGGTCAGGGCTTCTCAATCGGGGTCGGGATCTCCGGGGGGGGGTCCCATACAGTAGTTTAAGAGGGGGGTGTCATGAGATGATTTCACGATTTTGTAATAACTTATTGCCTAACCCTTTTATTTAAATAATTTAGTTTGATTATCTTTAATAATATGTTCAACAAAGACAAAGTTTAACCAAATTGTGAGGAAGATCACACAACATTCTATGCGTATGACTAGTACTTATTGAGTTAACTCCTCCGATGTGGTCCTGGCAGGTGATTCTAGAATGCTTCCTAAAGAAGGATTTGGTCTACACCAAGGCCACGCCCACCTTCCACCACTGGAAAGTGGACAACAAGAAGTGTGGTCTCACCTTCCAGAGCCCAGCTGACGCCCGAGCCTTCGACCGTGGAGTGAGGAAAGCCATGGAGGACCTAACAGAAGGCATGTGCTGTGGCATGAACCGCATCAGAGACCAGGAGACAGTAGAGGGGTTCTGTAGCAAGACCTCGAATGCATCCGTATTAAAGCCAGCAATTGTACTTGTGAAATGGAGGATTTTGACAACAACTTTCGATGCTAAAGCAACAGCTGGATCTTTTCTCTTTACATTTATAGCATTTAGCAGATGCTTTTATCCAAAGCGACTTACAATTAGTGCATGTTACATGGAGCAGGTAGGGGTTGGGCATCTTGCTCAAGGACGCTTACAGGTAGGCCACCTCCGGGGTTTGAACCCACGACCTTCCGGCTGGGAGTCCAACACCCAGACCACTAGTCTATCCTGCCCCCCTTATAGCCCAATTCCAAAATTTGGGAATTGGGCTTTAAGTCTGGTGCAGTCAGACCTTACTGAAATGGAACGTGCCGATAGTTTTTATACTTTGTTTACATCGAGCAGAGGGGTGGGGATTTAGGATTTTGGCAAGTGTAGAAATCATCACGCCTGAATCCTAGAAAAATAGAGTTGAGCACCTCACCATTTCGGTCCCACTGACCATGTTCCCTCTGGCTTCCAGGATCTACCACCTCGTCATCAACACTCCAAAATGAGGCGGAGGTGGGTGATGATGACGTATTTACGGTGAGTGCCTCGACTCAGCTACCTCCCAGCCACAGCTACCTCACCTCCGTATAAATCCACACACTGGCTTTTAGAATGAAGAAAATCCTTTGGTTGTGCTCCATGATAAATCGTCAGGTTTTTGTTTCTTTTAGGTTTTTTTGTCCGAACCTCCATAGACTTCCATTGTTTCTCAAAAACATACAGTTAATGGATCTGGGAAGCTGGTCGAAGCGTCTGCTGGTAGTGTGTATTCTCAAGTGAAGTACATTACATTATTGTAGTGTTTAATTGAACATATTCAAGAATTAAAGGACTTGCCTGTATTGTCTTTGTTTCCATTCATGTTTTGCCACCATCCGACTTGTTTGGTGTTGCACAGGCATTATGGTCTGCACACATCAACCGTGTACCGTGAGCAACACAAAACCAGGTGAAAAAAAACGAATGGAAACTAAGAAAGCCTATAGGGATATGTTTTATAAGGCATGGAAAAATGAGACTGAACTAGCACAGGAATACATTTGGTGTAAAATTATTTGGAAATAAATTACATTTACAGCATGTTATTCTACCAGAATGCTGGAATACTTCTCCTTTTGTGTGTTCGTGTGTGTGTGTGCGCATGTGTTTTTTGTCACTGCTGTCTAGGCCTAATTTTCCCGGCGTGGGAGACATCAGTGACTCATACTGATACATTGGCAATGTAGTCTTGCCTCTTCTCTCTCCTCTTCCCTCCGTTCCTCTCCTGTTCCTTCCTCTCCCCCCCTCTTCTCTTCTCTCTTCCCCTCTTTTCTCCTCTCCTCTGCTAAGACTGTCGTACTATGGATGGGCATTTAGAGTAGTTTAGTAGTTTAGTAGTCGAGGCTTGTCGAGTGCTTGAAATTGAAAATGAAAAAAGATCATTCTGACGCGTCTCTGGATTCAATTCGATTTATTCATGGCACCATTTCAATTTTTGTTTTTGTTACATGCCAGTTAGTAACATTATTAGGCAGGTGGTTAAAAAAGTTATCTTATGAAAAGGAAAAAAAAATTCTGTTTCAAGAATGCGCTCCTGTGGGTTACATGTAGGATCACAATAGGTTATAATTAGTTGGGACGTCCCAACTAGTACATGCCTCCAAATCAGATTTTAACAGAAAGGAAAAATCTCTCTTTCAGTGGAAAAATACTAGACAAAAACTAGTTTATATAGTGAAAGACAAACCACCAAGAGGAGTTAAACACAAGAAAAAAAAAATGTTTTAATGTAGGGGTATTTTAAAACAACATGTACAATGACAATAAATAAGAAATACTTAAATTATTGCTTGACCAAACATAACTTCTGCACCACCATGTTGAATCTCCAGTGTTTCTACATCTTTTAATGACGTAGAAACGTGACACCATACAATTACCTTTTATATCTGCATCTATGGCAACAGCCCTATTCAGCGGCAGTGTGTAGTTGCAGACCCTAGTATGCTTCTAGAAGCTGTGTTCAAGAGCCAGTGTCTCACACAGGCTGTGTGTGAAAGGGACATAAATCCCTGATTGTAAGACAAGCTCTTGTACCATGTCTTCCTTTCTCTGTCCGCTGTTTTCATCGTACCGACTCAGGCTTCAAAACGGGAAATACGTCTGGCACGTCATTTACATAGGATGTCCAGTGGGGTGGAGAAGTAGGGGTTGTCAGTAGTGTTTCACCGGTTCTTGTTTACTGGCCCAACTGGAAGGAAGTCAGGTCACCTCCATCTGAGTTTCCTCCTCCACCGTTTGGAGACCAGAGGCGGAAGAGCAAGTCAGATTGGTACAGCGAAGGTTATCTTTTACAGTTTGACTGTTTTACAATTGCTAAGACACATTTCTGGAAACCTTCCACCATTTCCTCAAAACTGTATACACAAATCCTTCAAACTACATTCTCAAAACCTCTGACAAATCTTCTGGCAAAATCAAACAATCGCATGATCTGTGCTCAAAATCAAACAATGCTTTTAGATCATACACAGAGCAAGTCAATATATAAACACTAGCATTCATAAGACACTACATACAATTTTTTTTATATATAGTATAATAATATCAACTTACAGTAAATATGTATTTTATACTGTAAGTACTGCAAATAATACAGTATTGAATATCTGTCTGTATAAAAATACAGTAATCCTACAGCAAAAGCCCAAAGAACAAACTCTAAATGAAAAGCACATTACAGTACACTCAAATGTTGTGCAACTGCAAAATAAAAGTCAATGAGAGATTCATTCTGCCTGTCCTGCTTCCCTCATTGTCATTCCACGAACAAGAACATCTTCCTCATCGTACTCTTCTTCCTTGTCCATCACCTCTTACACATACTCTTCTTCCTCTGTCTCTCAGAATGTTTCCATCCATTGTTGGTGTCAACATTAAATTCACCTGTGCCACTTGTGCACTCTTAACTGGCTTATATGCTGTACAATTGGTTTGATCACATTAGAAACAAGTATAAACAAAATTTGAGTCATCATGTGTAAACGGTGACAACTGTCTTGTAGTTGTTTTTAACTGTTGCCGCCCGTGTTTACCGTTTTGTGCATCGCCGTGCGAAATGTGTTTTAGTGAGTGAGAATGTTTTTGAGTGAGTTTCGCAAAAAGAGTGATTTGACAAATGGGCTGGAGCCAACAGGGGCCACAGCCTTCAACGTGGTACGGCTAGCTTAGTGAGCTAACTCGTGTCAAGCCAAGCACACAGCAGAAAAGATGTGTAATGGTAATACAAAAAGAGGGACACCGCCTACATCAAACCAGGGACCCCCAACAGGAGGTCCAGAACCCCCTGGGGGTAGGCAGGAGTATTGGCAGGGGGGTCCACCAAACTATTTGAATATTTATTTTAAAAAGAAACGGTGGGGGGGTGGGGGGGTGGGGGTGGTAACACTGAAAGCAATGATCATCATTTG
>JAODLI010007066.1:0-27591 GCA_027575585.1 Percopsis omiscomaycus | reverse complement strand
ATTTCATGTGTAAATGCAATAATCAAACGCTGAGTTTTTCTATACAAGCCTATTAGTGAGTATTTGCTTTTGACTGATCTGTAATGTATTGTCAGGCACACCTGACCCCTGTTGGTAATTACAACAGAGCATTGTCACTCACACAGGGTCCTTGTAAAGGTCAGAACATCCTGTCAAGTGATACAGTTGGGGTCTCGGCATTACTCCACATCCATCTTTATGAGAGTATGAACTACCAATAATCAAAATACAGTACCACCTTTATCTTAGAGGTGGCTCTTCTACAGAAAGCAATAAAAGTGCTTTCTATAGAATATATGGTATCTTTTTTTAACCACCAGTCACACCTATTTTATGGAAATCATGGTAGCTGATACAATGACATTTATGAGCTAATGATTGAATAAATCAATAATCAATCAATCAATAAGGTGATTAAGACTATGTACAGTGTGAAGGAATAAGAATTTAGATATTATTCAATATCTCATTAAGTTTAATAGCAAGCCAAGGCAGAAGCCTTACAGTTAGACAAAGCAGGAATGTATGTTTTTGCATGATAGAAGCAGAGCCACCCCCCGGCTCAAATGGCAGAATTGCCATTGCATATATATGTGATCTTGTCACTTGACCTATTGTATCTATTGTCTGTCTGTTTTCCTTGTCCCAGAACCGGCTGAACCCCAACTCCAAACCTTTTGGTGTGTCTGCTGTTCATTAAGTTTAAATTAACATTTGTTACCTGTGCTAAAAGCACAGCCAACCCTCCCTAGCCTGCTAAATTCATTGTCTTTAGTGTTTTCCTCCCACAAGCCCTAGCAGCCACATCTCCAGCCAATGACTATATACAGTAAGCTATATAAGCCAGAGCGTCGTATTGTTCATCAGGAATACGTTTTGGTGGAGCATTGCTAATGCGAAGCTAACGTATTTCTCCCTTGCGGCCGCATTGTAAATTCATGCATTGTCTGTTTTATTAAATGTGTTTCTTGATTCTGCACTTTCAAGCACGGACTGGTCTCAAGTTATTATATGGTGAAATAAATACCATCAAGTGTAGGATTATGTCATTATGGTCATAGGTATGCAATATATTTTCTAAATCATGAAATGTTTAATGTTCTGATCTGGCAGTTAAATCAATGTCATCTTTCTGTTATAAAAAAGGACTTCTTGAGATGTTTTCAGAGTTGGTGGCTTTAGGGGTCTTAGGTGATTTCAATTACAGGGACTAATAATTGAAATGCACCTGGTACAGTGAACAAGCAAAAGCAAAACCTGGCAGGACTTTTCCACCTCTGCTATTTAGCTTTATGTACTTATAGAGACATACAAATGTACAGATTGTTTAATTACTAGGCAGAGATTCAATAGTTAAAGATGCCATTATCAATTTTCATTTGAGATTGTTAGTTTTATTTATTACACTCCAGCCATGTCTCAAGGCTCTCTCATGTCTTAGGCTTCTGCTTCTTCCATGATTCTTTACATGAAAACTGGAAATGTGATGTTAAAGATCTACATTTTATAAAGGCAAATGTATAAAAGCTAGGAAATAACCTAGCCTTTAAACATTATTAAATTACATTCTGTATTAAAACATAAACATCTTACCTTTGCACTCTTGTTTCTTCTGTTTGTCACTACACCACTAACAATGGATCTACCTCTGGTCTGGGCATGAATACACACCAGAAAATGTTGTAAAACTTGTTATGGGTATTATTGGAAATCACATTTTAAAAAGGAGGTGTCACAAAGAGATGACAGCATGTGTTACATAAATGTCAAGTGATGAAAAAAAATTCTAAAATTACACCAACAGATGGGTGGACTGTATAAATAAAGGGTGGAGACCTCATTATAGTATATTAAGACTACTTTTATTCTGAGAGGTAAACAAAATTAATTGATGGGATTCTGGTATGGAATTCCCTAACATATGGATATGAAATCCAGCTAGTTCTGCCAAATTAGTTTGGTCACATAATCTGTATAATATGCATTTTCTTTAGGGATGCACGATATTTATCGGCCGATTTGGGGGAAAATTACGTAATATTTTATCGATCCGATCTAACGATATAAATATCCGTTAGATTAATGAAATTGGGCAATTTTCTTGCAGGCCATGATGCGCTGCTTACGTCATCTATCGCCCCTTACTGGCAGGACCCAAGCCTGGCTCCGTCTCTGCCAGATTAATAATGATCAGTCTACTATGGTCTTCACCAGTGTGGTCGTTTTTCTCAGTGGCAGAAGATAACATCAGCATTGCTGTTTGCAAAACCTGTTCAGCGAGGATTCCGAGAAGAGCAAAGAAGACTTCAGGTTTTCAAAACAAATCTTATAGCTCAGCTGAAAAGTCGTCATCGCGGCATTGAAAGAATACGAAGCAGCCGCGGTAGCAGCTAGCGGTGCTAAGGCTAAAACAAGTGTGTATGTTCCCATTTATTCAGTCAAAGCATTAATAATTCGGTAAACCTTCGGTTGTTGATTCACTTTATTTTTGAGGATGCACTCTGTTTTTATTTTATTAGATTTTTTTTGTAGTTGAGGTTGACCCATGTCAATGCATATAATTTTATATTTGAAAAACATTTGACTTAACTCCACAAATACCTAACGTTACCTCATCCTCATGCACTTCAGGTTTAATAGATGTATTTCTTATGCATATATACTTGAATATGAATCTTGTTATTTGCAGATAAACCAGTTATAGTTATGTTCATCTATTTAACGGATGCACTTTTTTGTTTCAAGTGCATTTGATTTATTCATTTCATATGGTAGATGTTTGGCCTATTGATTGTTTTTTGCTGCGGTTATTGTTATTTACAGCAAATGACCACAAATGTGTGACATGAAAAAAATAAATGAACATTTGAAGAGCCAAAACTTTTGTTTGCTGTTATAGATAGCCCAGAGCTACTAAAACATCAGTTTTTCATCACTGCAATCCTGCACAAACTGCATTATATGAGGATTATATTAAATATAAAAATATGAAGTTATCGGTAACGGCCATGAGAAGCAGGAAATTATCGGTATCTGTTGACATTTTTCATATCGTGCATCACCAATTTGATATTTTTTATTTCAATGGAAATGTCTTTTGTCTATCTGCAATTTCACTAGGATTGATAGAATCTTACTAACTTTGGTTAGTAACTTTGCTGTGAAATATTTCCATAGCCATGGTGTTTAAAACAGTGTATGTGTTTAAAACACAGTATATGAATATGCAATTTCCTGTAATAACATTGCAAAAATGTACTTTTACCTATTTTAATTACAAATTGTACAATTAAACCTTACACTATACAGTCACATTATTATGAGTCTAGTAAAAGTAAGACTTGCAACACCATTCACCCTATACATAATACACACGCACACACGCGACTCGAATCAAATATTGCTCCTCGCTGTTCACACAGTTTCCACTTGTCGTAGGAGATCCAACAGTCCATCTTTACAGAGAAACATCGTCTCACTCGTTTGTTGACAAATTACCTCAAACGTAGGGATTTCCCCGACAGCACCTTGGCCAACCACAACAACATAAGGGTAGCCCAGTCGGTTGGCATCTTTCAGCCTCTTACCGACTGTCATCTGGACACGGTCATCCAGGACCACCTCCCCCCTCAGATGAGGCAGGGCCTCTACAATAGTGTGCAGCAGTTCCTCGGCTGAACCGGCCGCCTCCTCAACCTTACTGCCCTTCTTAGGGGGAAGAACACACACTTGGTAGGGGGCTATTACTCCCGGCCAGCGGATAGCCTCCTCTGTAGACAGAACCTCAATGGCCGCAGCAAGAATACGTGTCACACCGAGGCCAAAGCAGCCCATCTCCGTGACGGTAGGCTTGTTTTGAGCGTTGCTGAAGGCGGCATTGAATATATGGGAATACTTTGCGCCGAGGTAAAAGGTGTGGCCGACCTCTATACCTCTGGACTCCACCAGTTTGCCAGTCTCGCACTGTGGGCAGTCGGTGCTGCCGGATGTCATGGTTTCCACATTGGCAGAGAAGGAGCAGGCCTCACAGACCAGCAGTCTGTCCTCGCCAATGTCTGCCGGCAGCTGGAACTCATGGGAGAGCTTCCCGCCGATGTTGCCGGTGTCTGCCTGCACCTGAACACACCGCAGCCCCAGCCGGTGGAAGAGTCGGGCGTACGCCTGACACACCGATGCATAGGTCTGCCGAGCCGCCACTTCACTCGTGTCAAATGAGTACATGTCTTTCATGTAGAACTCCCTTCCACGCAGCAGGCCGAATCTTGGCTTAGGCTCGTCTCTGAATTTACGGGTGATCTACATTTAATGGTTGAAATAATCACACACATTGTCATGTCATTATGCGCATCTGTAGATAGAGATATATATATAGTATCTAAGCAACAATCATTCTCCAAGTAGCAATAATACAAGCCAAGAAACATGTGCTAAATGTGATCACACGCTTGTACTTTAGAAACTTAAGGATTGTATGTTGTTTATCAGATGCTTTTATCTAAAGCGAGTACAATTACAAGCATAAAGGAGCAGCTAGGGGTTAGGCATCTTACTACGAGGTGACCACCTTAACCCCTAGCCTACCCTGCTCCCAATCACATCCATAATAAGATAGCATGTTACCTGGTAGAGGAGAAGGGGCAGCTGTCTGTAGGAGAGGGTGCTCTGGTGAGCCACCAGAGTCGTCACAGCCTCCTCGTGGGTCGGGCCAAGGCAATATTCAGCCCCGTGGCGGTCCTTCAGACGGAACAGCTCCTTCCCCATCAGGTCCCAACGCCCACTAGTGTTCCACAGCTCAGCTGAACACAGGCTGGGCATGTCAAGCTTTTGGCCACCAATACCCTGCATCTCCAGGTCAATCAGTCTCACCTGTTTAAAGCAGAATTTAACTTTAGCCATGAGAAATTAACAAAACATAGTCTTAACCATGTATCTACACTGCTCAAAGAAAATTAAGGGAACACGTAATCATCACAGTATAACTCCAAGTCTATTAAACTTCAGGAATATCCATCTGTCCAGTTAGAAAGCATACGCGATTGTGAATCAGTGTCACCTGTTTTGGTACAAATGAAAGTGACCAGTGCACTGGAGAGGCAAAAGCAAAACAACCCCCAAAAAGGGAATGGTTTTGCAGGTGGTGGCCACAGACAATTGCTCTCTCCTTATGCTTCCTGACTGATTCTTTTCTAGTTCTGCATTTTGTAGTGTCTTGGTCACTACTGGTAGCATGAGGCGGAACTTGCAACCCATTCAGGTTGCACAGGCAGTCCAGGTCCTTCAAGATAGCACATCCATATGTGAAAGAGTCTGAAGACGCCATGGTGAACTTCATGCTGCCTGCAACATCATCCTGCAGGACCGATTTGGTGGTGGGTCAGTGATGGTCTGGGCAGGCATATCCTTGGAGGGTCGCATTGACCTCCACGTGCTAGCCAACGGTACCCTGGCTGCTCTTAGGTACCAGGGGGAAATCCTCAGACCCATTGTCAGATCTTACACTGGTGCAATGGGCCCTGGGTTCTTCCTGGTACAGGACAATGCCCAACCTCATGCGGCCAGAGTGTGTAGGCAGTTCCTGGATGACGAAGGCATTGATGCCATTGACTGGCCCTCACATTACCCACACCTGAATCCAACTGAGAACCTCTGGGACGTTATGTATCGGTGCATCCAACGACACCAAGTAGTGCCATACTGTCCAGGAGCTCACTGATACCCTGATCCAGGTCTGGGAGGAGATCCCCAGGAGACCATCCGTTGTCCCATCAGGAGTATGCCCCGATGGTGTCGAGAGTGCATACAGGCACGTGGGGGCCATACACACCATGGAGTCACATCATGAGTTGCTGTGGCGAAATTCACGCAAGTTGGAACAGCCTGCGATTTTAATGGTTTACTTTGATTTTCGGTGCGAGTTTGAATTCAGCCCTCAATAGGTTGGTGAGTTTGGCTTCCAGTGACCATTGTTACGTCAACAAATTTGTTAGGAAAATATGGTTTTAATACGGAATGTTCATATAAATGGGCCCCTAAGCCTTTGTGTGTTGTACCAAGGACAGGTCACAGAGAACCATAAAAATGGCATCACAGCGGCCTGGGCTCAACAGATAACGTGTCGCTCTCTGGTTGGGCCACGGGAGCAAGAAACAGGCCGCTGACTGGATCTGCCACGCAGGCTAAGGGAGGAGAGGGGCAAAGCCCAGTATAAAACTTTGCAATAACTGATAAGAAGTCAGTCAACCGTGCAGCCTTACAACCTGCATGTATTGACTCTCTTGCTGCAAGATATTATATTATTATTAAAGATCTACTTTGGAAAGTCGTCGTCCTGAGCATTATTGTTTAAAGTTAGAAATACTCTTAACAGAATTACACAGTGTACAGTAAAAGTTTTGATCTTTAATATATTTCATTCATCGAGACCCGATGTGTGATTTCAGTGTTCCCTTAATTTTTTTTGAGCAGTGTACATTCATTTAGAAATGTACACTCCTTGATCGCACCCCATAACCTCTCCACAGCTCACTGTTTACACACAAGGTGTGAACCTATTAGAGCTGTAGGGGAAGGAGTAGAGAGGAATGTGAGCACTTAAGTGTGGAAGGGGTTTGCGCTCAAAGAGAAAAACTGAGGAGGGTACATTTAAACAAAGCAATACTGCAGTATTTAAAGCACTGCCCTTAACTATAAAGGGTCATCATGCAAGATGAGAAGGGGTCCTATTGCTAGTATCATAGTCCTACTAGTATTATGGATGTGTGCCCACAGCCTCACCAGCTTTTCCATTGAGCGCACAGTGGGAGGGAGATAGTAGTGGCATCCTGGGCTGAAGGAGTGGATGAGACCGGCTTGCTGCATCAGTCTCTGGCTCTTACAGGTCATATCCCTCGGAGTTCGGCTATCCTGCCCTACATCACGTAGATTTGAAGGCTGGTAGAGGCGCGACACCAGGGGTACAGGCGTGCGGTGTTTGAAAGGGTTTGTGGCATGTACATTGCAGCTTGAATGGTTCCTACATGCAACAGTTAGGGATCTAGGCAGGAGCTGTGGCAAGACTCTTTGCCAGTGCGTATGCGTCAAAACCGCCATTGGCTCTTCAGATAGACTCCTAAAAACGTAGAAAACAAGTTCAGCATCAATGGCACAAAGTTGCAACAAAAAACTTCAAGGCAATAACGTCTAACGTCCTTAGTCATTTTATAACGTCGAAAGACACGTTTTCGGTGTAGCTGTGTTTGGTAGCATACATTAGCAGTGAATGTTTATGTTCATAATAGGTAACGTTACCAAGGACTTCACTGTCCTTGGTAACAGGTTTAAATGCAGCTATCGAGGCTCAGCCTCAGACATATAGAGTACGTGTATTTGAGCCATATAATAGCCATACTCACCTAACCAATGATGACAAATGCATACGGCGCATTGGTATATGATTAGATATAAATTAGAATTAGCATCAATGTGTGTAGTACCACGGCCATGCCGTCTTTCTTTTTCTTCTTCTTCTTCTTCTTCTTTCAGCAGATTGGACGCATCTATGGCGTATTGCTGCCCTCCACTGTTTGTTAATCGCTATTCACATCTTTGTTTATGTTAATTGCCTATGTATCCGTTTGTATAACCCAGTTTTATGTAGGTACTCCAACTATCCAAATTAAGTTGAGTGCGTAGGTTAAAAACAGTTTCTCCAGTTGCTCACAGGTCCCTGAACAATTTCCTCCTTTGACGAGAGTACTTTCTGCAATTAACTAATACATGCTTCACCGTTGTCTCCACATTCACACTTTCCATCAGGATGTTTACCAATCAGAGCCAGCCCACTCCTCAAAAAATGTAAGTCAACAATAGGATCTGGAATCAACCATAAAGGTAGCCTATATCTGGACGACATTTTGGCGGACTTACATTCAAATTCACAATACCAATTTCATCTGCCATAGATTTGAGTTTTTCTGTAAAGTTTGTTTTGACCATTCTTGCCGTTTCTATAAACTCCCAATGTTGACTCAACTGGCTTTTTTTGGGTAGTTTTTCATTCTGTCCTTTTAGTTTCATTAAATACTCCAAACCAAGTTTACATCTTCTTATTTCTAATGGCATCTCCCGTTTCTATTAATAGTGTCGGTATTGGAGTTGTACGAAATGTCCCACTACACACTCTAAGGGCTTTTGCTTGGACTATATCAAGTTGACTAATCACTGAAGCGACTGCTGCCCCATATACCATACAGCCATAATCATGCCTTCTTTCTAATTCGCTCCCTGGGAAATATGGACGTTGCTCTAGCGCCACCTACACCGTTGGAGGTTTCTCCGGTTGAACCAATCATTATTTCCTGCATCGTGGGGAATGCCTTCTTTGTAAATGTAGGGGCGCTATTTTCTATGTTCTTTATCTCTATGGCAACGTAGCAAAAGAGACTTTGTGCACGGCCACGGATAGAAATGTATACTTTTTAATTATAGTTCTAATTGAACTAATTAATAACACGGCACGAAAACAACTAAATAAAAAGACGTACAACAACGCGATAAAATGTCTACGAGCACAATGAACGTGAGGAAACGTCTTAGAGGATCAAGCAAAATAAGCATATTGGCAGGTGAAAGCAAAGTTTTAGACAAAGCTCCTGTCCAAACACCGAAACAAATACCCAAGGTAACATTATGTATATAAAATTAATTGCAGCAAACATACTTTTGTTGATTTTTATTGTTTTAAATTTTAGGCCTATTTTTGTAATTTTAGATAATCATAATCTGTATTATCCGAGTATTGTCGGGATGGTGCATTGCTGCAGGTTCATGTTTCCACCACTGTTGCAGGTTTTTGACGAGGATGGCAATGATGTGACCCCTCGACCCATCCACCAGCCGGACCCAGGTTCCATGCCAGTGGGACCGAGCCGGGTCTTCGCCAGTGAGACCTCCGCTGGGGCCACATTGGATTTCCTCTCCAGCTTATTTCAGACAACAACCAATGCAAGCTTCGCTGGACCCTTTACCAGGTTATAACCGTGTCTCCATAAATAGAAATAAATCGGAGGCAGGATGACAGAAAACATCCTGGTTGGTAAAATGTTCACTGCAAAATATGCATGTATTTAAACTGGGATAAACATAAGGTAATGCCTGCCTTTATAGACAAACCTTTCTCTCAATAACTTCACTTTAGGTTTCGCTATCATGGTGAGGTACATACTGTAGAAGTAATACAGATAACTTTTAGTGTGTGTGTGTGTGTGTTTACTGTATGTATGTATGTAATAGCTGAACGGAAAGGCCAACATTGGACCATATTGTGATGAAATACAGTAAAATTAAAATGGACACTCGATTTGTGACTAGAATTACTATAATTAATTAATTTGAGGTTGGCATCTCACACTTTAATGAACAGTTGTGTTTCCAAAATCAACAGTGAGCTGGGACAGAAATTTGGGGATCTGGGGGGTGCTACAGCACAATCGAAGAGTGTACCTTTTAGCCTGAGTTTAGAGTTAGCCTGGCTTATTAATGGCATTGTGTTCCAGGTCAGTTTTTGGTAGCAGCACGGTCTCTAGATCAAGCTTGTCATCCATGCAGTCACTAAATGATGAGATTGAAGATCCATCTTCCAAACGGGATATCCCCATCAGTCTTTTAGGTTTGTTTTGCCCTTTTTTAAATACAAAACGTGCAGTTATTGTTAGCATTATCATCCTTCTATTTCTCTGATAATTATCCCACCTGCAGCAACGATCTCAGTTCTACAAGTGCGGGGCCATGAACATGCAAAATTCATATTATTAGTTATTTTAATATCTAATTATATTTTATTAGCATCTAAAGTGTTTCTTTTCAGATGGGCCCCCGAGGAGAGAAAAAGTGGCAGAGGAGGTGGACGAGGGCATGTTGAATGATATGATTCACATCACCCTTTCTGAGACTGACACTATTTCCCACTTCGACATGTCCGATGTCTGTGTGTCGGTGGATTCCAGTGATGCAGAAGCCATTAGGTTTGTAAGGCGACTCATTAGGCAGGACTAGTATTCATTAGCACTTGTTAGTCAATATCTCTGTATAATGAGCTGTCACCTTTTGCTTCCGTCTGAAGAGAGAGGAACAAAGTCTATGCGGAGCTTTGCAGCAACAGGTTGGGCAATGAGAAGTACGTGGAGCGAGGAATGCAGACATTTAACGGAGTGCCTAAAAGCAAAGCGGTCCAGAGTGACAGAATTGTCATGGCGGATGCAGGTTTGGCCCTAAGACTTGATATGTGCCTCCCTTTAAATGTTATAATAAAAACAATGATAAATGCTCTAAATGTCTGCTTAGAAATGGTACATTTGTACATCATCATATCACATCTTGTTTCGTCACCACAAAAATAAAGAGTAAGAAAATGTCTGGGTTTGTTAAGAGGAGCTTTACTGGTTCTAGGAGCAGAAAAGGTTAGATTTCTGCTGCTAACAAAAAAACTCTGAGATTAAAGTGATATTTAACTTTTGTTAAACCCATGACTCTATAGCTTCCTTAACTCAATAAAAGTCCACATATTGACAATAAAAGTTCTCAAGTCTGATAATGTGTGTGGACCATTTCCACAGCCACCAATGTGACCAACTGGGATATGTATGGAGCTAATTATGATGGAGAACCGGGTGCGACGAAACCAATCCCTGAACCAGACAAGGTTGACCATCCAGGTGACATCACCACTAGCAGAGCCCCAGAGACCATGTCACTGGTCTCCACAGCCGATATAGGTATTATGGACGGGTCGAATATGTGCAATTAATTATCTAGATTAAAAACTGTTGTACTGTATATAGCAGAGATAATACACAACTTGCTTTAGCTGAAGTCCTCTTCTTCATCATTTCACAATAGCGGTTACTTCCAGACGTTTTACTCTAGTTTCAGAGCCAGATCCAGACCCAATGCTGATCCTGCAGTCGGAGAAGTTCAAGCACAGTTTGATGGTCATGGAAAGGGCTGTTGTTGCAAACATCTTGCAACCCAAGCTAGCGGTTTACAGGCAGATGCCGGTACTTAAAGGTATACTAAACATAAGAAAGCATTTGTTACCATTATATACAAGCAAAAATACCTGTACCTACATGTATCCTTAGGGATCGCTTTTATTCGCATTTGCCAATTAGTAAGAAATAATCTTCTCTGCAGAGGAAACGGATCTGCTCGTGCACGAAGTGAAAGCGTGCTAGCAGACCATCTGCGATGGCAACAGCAGGATTTCAGCAGGATAATATATCCTGATTTACACAATAATAATCTTTCACATTGTAATCTTTTTTTAAATGAAATTATAATTTAAGTTTGTGTACTGCTGCGCGTCCCTGTGTGTGTAACAAGCAGAGTGTAAGCGCGTTGTGCACATGCCTATGTTGTTAAAATAACAGTGAAATACTGCACCATTGACCTTAGACCAGGTTTTGGTCTGTCATTCCCGCAATTGCTTTCCGCTGCCTCAAAATAGCAATGCACCAAAAATGTGCCTGACTATATTTATTTGCTATTTAAACAACGTGGGCACTGGTCTGAAACTAGCAAAGACACTTGCGTTGCGCTTGGTGCCGGGTGTAAGATAGGGCCCTAGATGTCAAGTCTACGGCACTTTGACCGGTCTCATAGAGAAGTAAAACAACAATAAAAATAAACAATTACGATCGATTCAATTCATTACTTATATCGTCTAAACAGAACATTGTAAGGAAAGCATACAGTCACTCTGAATGCAACAATATGTTGTATAAAACAGGGGGTTTCAAAGTCTGAGACACACACAAAGCCTGGAAAAAGGTGCCCCCTCACCCCCCCTTTAGTTTACTTGCTCAATTCCTGGATGAGATAATGATTAGTTATTTGATCTCATGGACACTCAACAATTGAGCCACGATAGCCTAATATTGCTGTTTGACATAACTTCATATTACACCAAATACATACAAAAAAAGGTCTGTCCTAAGGAATTTATTAGTTTCTGACCGAGAAAGTGGGAAAAACAGTAAAATTCCAACTACTGTAATAACTACTGTATCTATAAAACTGAACTATCTCTTTAACCAAATCACACAGATTTAGGCTATTCTACGTGATCTCCTTTTGATAACTAATGTAATCAAAATGACTTCCATTCACTGAGCCTCCCCTGAAACTGTTTGGAGCCTCCCACTTTGAAAACCTCTGGTATAGAACCTTGAATACTGTATTTGCTATTTCAATCCGCTAGACCCTGACCGAGAGGGGACGTCAGTAGAGGACGAGGGCAGCTCTCAGAATCCGACCTTGGACCTTCTGTTTACCTTCAGTTGTGAGCTCACAGCTGGACACAGCGTCAACTGCATAGCCTGGCACAAGGAGAACCAGGTATGTCCAACCATAACGCTATAATAGTGTATGATAATAAATGCATCAGGTGACCTGCCCCCCCCACTGGACCACTGTTTTAGATGCTATGTTAGCTGCTAATTTACTGTGACCTGGATTGTTCTAATTCAATCAAATGTAATCAGGAGTGTTCTTCCCTTCTGCTCCTAGGACCTGCTGGCAGTTGGGTATGGTGAGATTGACAACAAAGAGCAGAACAAAGGCCTAATATGCTGCTGGTCTATCAAAAACCCAATGGTATGGACTTTTTAAACTTCTGGGAGTGCTCTAACACAATCAAGACGTACCTCTTTATTAACTGGGGTTTGGGAAGACCAGTTACAATACTAACACTACTACGGAAAAGGTCATCCCATGCAGCTGTCAATAAAACAAATATACTGTATAGAGTTTGTATGCTTGGTGTGCTTGCAGTGGCCTGGGCGTGTCTTCCAGTGTAAGAGTGTTGTGACCTCACTGGACTTTTCAGCCACTAACCCTAGACAGTTGGCAGTGGGAATGTACGACGGCACCATAGCTGTCTACGACACCTACAGCCCCGAGAAGACACCTGTCATGGAAAGCAGGTGTGTGCGTGCAGTTACTAGCAGCTAAAGTACGATCTTGCAAGTTTCTGTCTTGACTCATTAGCAACAAAGCAACATTTCTATATAGCAATTGTACGGTTTCCCATCAGCTGTTATGACTCTTATTGGGATGCATCTACTAACATACTGTACCTGGTAGTCACACTGCTTATTCAGAAAGGAAAACTGACATTAATTATTAAAAAGGCCTGCAACAACATAGAGATGCCTTGTTGCATCTTCCATTACAATCATGTAATTTATCAGAAGCTTTTATCCTAAGAAACTTACAGTGACAACAATTAATTAAGTATTAAAAATCGTGTAAAGTAAATTCCAAGATTTGTTTAAAAACACATTATTTATGTTATATATGTAGGTTATTCCTGAAAACATATGAAAAGACTGTGAACTATGTAGTACTGAATTGTGGAGTTAGACTGTCAATTATTTCATAATTTTTGTGTTCAGGATTTTTTGGGCGGGCCAGAAACGGGGACCGCTGACGCACTTAGACCCCTACTTATCATAACCAGTCCCAACGCCATAATGATATAAATGTATAGGGCGCAGTGGTTCTTCTGCTCGATCGCGAGTTAGTGAGAACGTGAGAACGTGACTATTAAATACGGTTTGATAGCTAGCTATGGCTTCATCACCGAAATGCATTTTCCCTGGATGCCCAAATCTACAGAGCAGTTCGGTGACACGAAGAACAGGTGGATTAATTTGGTGAAAATCTACGGCGGTGAAGTTAGTTTTAAGTTAGATATTCGACAGACATTCACCCAGGATCCAGTGACGGCTTCTTACTCAGTTCTCCCAGTGTTGGCAGTACAAATGCAGTTAGCTCACCTCCGAAGGCTCGCTATTAACCACCGGGGGTTAGCTTAGGGACCATTAATAAATTAGGCCTACTATTGTTAAAACAGTGTTACGGGAAAATCAACATTTATTTTAATAGCTTCCATGTCATATGATCCAAGGACTCCAAACCAATGCCAAACTGTAGAACTACACTAGGCAAACGAGACACACCTCTTCATATTAGATTTGAGTGCATATTAGAGTTTTTATTATTATTTATTAATAATGTATTAAAAATAATGCTTTATTTTCAATAGCTTCCATGTCATGTGACCTACAAACTCCAAACCAATGCCTAATTGTAGAACTACACTAGGCAAATGAGACACACCAATTCATATTAGAAATGAGTGCATATTTTATGTAATATTAATTAATGACTTATTAAATATAATGCATTTTTTTCCCATTTTTTATTTGTATTAAAAAAATACAAATACCTATATCACAAAACCACCATAAAAAATAAATATATACAGGATGAAAGACAAGGTGTGTTCAGAGGTATCTTGACTGATCATTAAGACAGGTTAGACTTGGCAAGTAGTGTTGTATCGCTGCTGTGTAGATGATTCAGTCTTTTGGCAGCAATTGACCTATTTAAACCATATAACAATTAGCTCAGGTAACATGCATCATCCGCTACCACAGACCATTCAATTTTAGCACTACCGGGTAAGCCACCCTTCATTAGATAGATAAGGGGGTGGGAAATGTCAGCAAAATCTGTAATGTGTATGCAGAGGTAGTTAAACATACCCATGACCTCTCGTATGCCTGGGACAGTAGTAGGACGGGGGAGAGCTAGGATTGCCTTAACTCTCTCGGGGACGATCCGTCTCCCATTTTTTCTGACTCTTTGTCCCATATACGTAACTTCAGGAACACTGTGCCTTTTTGGCATTCAACAGTAGACCACTGTCCTGTAAAGCTTCACATAACAGGATTAGAACACACAAATGCTCTTCAGCTGAGCTGCTTGCAATGAGAATATCGTCAACGTACTGAAGAATGACAGAAGAGGTGGATAGACCAGCCTGCACCGGAGACAACACTTGAGCTAAGGACTGCTGGAATATTGTGGGAGAATCAACATATCCCTGAGGTAGCCGTGTAAATGTGTACTGCTGCCCATTGCAGGTAAATGCAAATCTGAGCTGGTCTCTGTCATCAATGGGCACCGAGAAAAAGACATTGCTAACATCCAAGGCAGAAAAGACAGTGAATGACGGATTCAATTGAGATAGCAGAGTGGTTGGATTAGCAACGATTGCATGTCTGGGGGTCGTTACCTTGTTCAAACTAGTGTAGTCAATAGTGAGGCGGGGAATTGGTGGGAGACACACACTTCTTGATGACACCTTGCATCTCCAACTGGTTGACAATAGCTGTTGCTCCCTTCTCAGCTTCTCGCTTGAGAGGATGCTGTCTGACTGTCCAGAGACAGGCACTTCTGTGTCGCTGCCGTGCAGAAATGTTTTCCTGGCAGCTACAGTCTTTGGCCTGATGACCTGGCTTCCTGCTATTGTGACAATCACCCTGTGTAGAGCTTCTCCAGTTACCACGAGGTTTACCTTTGTGTGTCTGTTCCTGTACTGCTGCGATTTTAGATGTATTTTCAGCAAATCGCATTATACTAGCCTCAGCTCTCTGTCCCCAAGTCAAGAAACTCCCCCAGTTTTTGATCACTGGCCAACCTACAGACCACATCTGTTGATATCTAACGTTCATGTTTTTAGTAGCTGTATCAAGTATAAACATTGACCCAAGTTCTGGTGTGTCTGGGCAATATGCAGCCAAGGTTCTGTGTTTGTCTGTGAATCGAGTGACCCAGGTGGAGAATGTCTCCTTTGGGCCCTGTGTACATGTAGACAAAGAAGAAAATTACTGATGTCCTCTACCTAAAATTTCCTGAGCTATTCTCTCACAATTGGCTAGATCAGCCAGAAAAGGTAATCACTGCATCTTTCAATTTTACCCAAAAATCATCATTAGGATCTTGTGTGTGGAGTGGTGGCAAAGATAGCAAAATGTGACTCAGGGCTCCAGGTGTAAGAGGCGTAACCAGTCCCAGTGAAGCTGTGTGTAAAACGGGTCAACAGCGCTTGTATTGTTTAAGGAAACTCATACGTTCACATTGACCGAACTATTATGACCATGTTTTATTGTGCTTTTATTGAGTCTGTTTTATCCTTTTCACTGGTGTCATGGTTTGGTCACACATCCTTGTGTGACTAAAGGAGTCTCCCATTGTATTTCGGCCAATCATTAGATGCTTTTTCAGGCAAGGCGTGAGTGGACAGACGGGTCACCTTTTCAGTACCATGGAGGTGGATGTGTAGATGGTGGGAGAACAGGTGAAAAATAGGACGATAAACGGCACCAGTGTGAAACAGAAACACCACAACCTGGACAGTTATTGGTAGAAGAGTTACTTGCCAAAATCACGTTAAGTTTTCAGTTTTTAAAGAGCAGGTAGCAGGTTAGGGATCTTGCTCAAGGATGCTTCCAGGTAGGCCGGACATGTCTTTTGGCTGGGAGTCTTAACACACTAGTCTTAACACACTAACCGCAGTGAGAAATGAGGATTACTTCATTTCTCACTGCGGGAGTTTTTTTTAAATTAGTTTTCCATTAAAAAGTCCATTGTGTACTCAGTGGATGTTCAGAACTACTTTAACTGCATTCTCTTTTCTTTCTTTGCTTTTTGTGTCTACTGGTGTGTATGCAGCACATGTGAAGGCCAGCACACCAGTGCAGTGTGGCAGCTCAGGTGGATTGAAGAGGAGAAGTGGCAGGACAAAGAAGAGACTCTCGTGTCTGTTTCAGCAGACGGCAGGGTTTTAAAATGGTTCCTGGGCAAAGGCCTCAGCTGCAGAGGTACCGTACTCTAAGGCCGCATGTTCAGGTTAAAGGATATTGAAGACGTTATGTAGACTTAAGGGTAACCCATTCACACACATAGTATAATTCATATAGTAGACTTGTATAACACATACAAAAACAGATGTTCTGATCTCAAATACAATATATACATAATACAAATATAATGTACAAGTACGGTATATAACCCTTTATAGCACTGCATTGGCATGCAGATATGATGAGCACTTTCAGAACATGTATGTGTCTCATCTGCAGACCTCATGGTATTAAAGAAGGTTCATAGTGAGACAAAGCGCATCGCAGCAGAGGCAGGGAAAGAGACGATAATGTCAAACCTGGAATCTGGCCTTTGTTTTGACTTCCATCCAATGGTAATTAAGCTACAGGAAATATCAATAATTTATGGGCTGTTTTTTTTGTTTTTATATATTTTTTAAAAGGTAAACTCCTTGATTTGTGCCCTGTATTACCCTTGTGGTTGGCGTTACAAAGTGGCTCGCACTCGTCCCTACTCCCTATACAGAGCTCATTGGCTCGCATTGTTCTCTACCCCTCCCCCTGCAGACACAGTGGGGTGAAAATGTGTGTTTCTGGGGGTGCTATAACATAATCGAAGAGTGTACCTTTAACTCCAAGTGAATTATTCCCACAATTGTGTAAAGTTCATCTTCATCATATAATACTTATAATACATATAATACTATTTTTCTAATGCCTTGCTCTTAGGATGCCAATATCTACCTGGTTGGCACAGAAGAGGGCTACATCCACAAGTGCTCCTGTTTAAACAGCGATCAGTATCTGGAGACTTACACACCAAGCATGGTAGAGTACAGGACCATGCATCGCCCTTGTCGGCTTCTGGAGGTTTCCACACACCTCACAGATGTATTTTATTTAATGTCTACACAGCCTATGAAAAAGAGCAAAAATACCTTAAATACATTAAAACAAATCTCACAGTTGCTACTGCTGCTTAGTTCAGCATAATAAATAAAAAGACATTACATAAAATACTTTGAAGTATGATCCTCATATTCATAATAATGATTAATTATGCTGATTAAACCAACAGTACAGCTCTGTGTCTTGTCTTAAGTGATTTCTGGACAAAAAGTTGGTTCTATGACCAAGGTAGGCACTATGGTATATCTGCTGTTGGCTAGACCAACAATTGATCTACAGATTATCTACAAAACACTAGGGACCATGCATTCTGTAGGCGATGTTTTGCCAACTTTATCATTTAAGTAAAGAATTAGAAGTATTCTTTACTTTCCAGGGGCTTTGGTTTGTAATCAAATTCCATTCTCTGTAAACTCTATGGTCTTCCGAGATCCACAAACGAAATCCTGCAAAACTAAAACGATATCCACAAACGTGAATAATTTATCATAACATTTCTAATTGTATAATCATATAGAATTGTATAAAAAAGGTCTGCAATTGTATAATCCATCAATGGCGAGGGGATAGTATTTTCTCTTAACAAACATCAACAAAATGCAAAAGTCGGTTTCCATAGAATAGAGCAGTTGGTAATGCTGGTCTACTGTGTGTGTTCCCAGGGCTCGGTGTACACTGTCACGTGGTCTCCACTGTGCCCTGATGTGTTTCTGAGCGGCTCCAACAAGTGGACCGTGCACTTGTGGAGGCAGGGCCAACCCAAGCCCGTTCTGACCTTCTCCTCCAAATGGAGGAGTGTGTCTGCAGTCACCTGGTCTCCAAAATGGGCCACGGTGTTCGGAGCGGTTTACGATGAGAAGGTTGAGATCTGGGACCTGGGAAACAGCACGTGAGGCCACACGCAGTCCATGTATTGTGCTCTGTCCACCATTCTCCCCCAACTGAAAACACAGTTGAGATGACCCTCGGTGTGTCCCACAGCCTGGAGCCAGTTATTGTGAACCCGGCCGGCTCTGATGTCAAGTTCACCACCCTGCTGTTTGCCGAGCAAACGGACTGCATTCTGGTGGGGGACAGCAGAGGGCAGGTTGGCGTGTACCGGCTGAAGAACCTCTCCGTGGGAGACGGCACTCAGGTGCTTATCCGCTAGCCATCTCCAGCTGTTACTTGGATACAATCACCAAGCCATCTCCAGCCATTACTTGGATACAATCTGTGGCTCGAGAAACCAGACCATGTCAGAGTGTGATTCACCACGAAGCGTTTCAACGATAAGCGCTTTGGTCTCCATAAGTATCCATAAGAAAAAAATCATAAATGTAGACATAAGAAAAGCTATTCAAAATATCACTTGTTGTTAAATTGAATCGGTAGACCTAAAACATTGCTTTTAATTGGTCACTGATCCGGTTAATCAAGACAAGCGATGCACTCACCGGACAGATAAGCTCATTGAACGTACACAATCTTAAAATCTGTATTTTATTGACAGTATAAAATGCCGTCCCCTCTGTTAATGCATTTTGCCGGCCATAATGTAGCATTTTATATCTGCAATTTAAAAAATTATTTCCTCGATTGCCAAGTCCTGTGACCGCCTAGAAGTCTCTTTCTCTTTTCTTTCAGGTGGAGAAACTGGAAGACATCATTAATGCCAACCTTGCCAGACGCTTTTGAGACACACACACGAACACATACACACCCACACCCACACAGATAGGGTTTGTGACCCTTATTATACTTATCCAATGGCTAGTCCACAGAGAAATGAGCGACTTTGTGTCTCCAGATTAAACAAGCAATCCCGCTAAAAATGATTTTTATGAGGATGTTATTCTACTTTGTCTTTTTTTTTAATCATCAATAAAAAAAAATTGGTAAATGCCAATTTGAACCGACTTAATATTTTCTCATAATATGCTGTAATATAGTAAGCTGAAGTAAAACGTATGTCTACAAACTTTGTTTAATGTTCAAATGTAATCAATCAGATTGATTCCATTCCCCAAACACTTTAGATATACTATAATTTGCACATATTACAGTTTTGAAGAATTAAAACTTGAAATTGAAAGACATTTATCTTATAAAATGATGTTAAAATTGACAGGGGCCCTTTGTTTACAGATAAGTTTTAACACACCGAACAGTTTAACAGCTTTAACTTGGTCATGTTTGGCAACGTTTTTATTAATTAACAATGTGTTGATCCTGAATGTCAAATTTTGGTTAAAAACAACAGGTTCTCTACACAAGACAATGCTAGCAACACAGTTTGTTTTAGCTCAAAAAGGATGACTTTCCCAAATGCATTGACAATAATGCAGTTAAAGGGAAAATTTAATTTTAATCACTCCAACACTACACCTGCGTCATGTATTTACACAGTCAGCAGATCCTTGCGATGACTAATGTTAAATGTACCTAAATACTGATTGGAAAATTGTTGACCATGTTTGGGGCCTTCTTCTGAGAAAGTTGTCAGTTACAATTAACTTAATTTACATACATTTACAAATATTTCTTTACACAAAAAAGATTTTTAAAGCAGTAAAACCTAATTAACCGGAATACAGAGATATTAACCATTTCTTTTGGTGACCATGGGTACAAACAGATGGCTCTGTACCACACAGAGAACTAGTATATTATATTCTGTCTGAAGATAATATAACTTCATAAACGGGCTACGTGGCACTTTTATAGATAACGAGTAAACTAAAATGTTGTGCTGAATATCCCATCACACCATCAGAAAACATCATTATGACCCCGACGATGGACTGTTAACATTGACTTGCTGCTCTAATATGAACCGAATTGTTGCCAAGTGAATGCGAGCAGGTTGTCAAACTAGTAAAAACGCGAGACAGCTGTTTGACAGCAGAGGAAATCACAGCGCGCACACCTTTGTTAGCAGTGCATTAAAGTGAAGTTTGGTGTAATTAGGCAGGTCAATGTCCACCTCTCTTAACCCTAATGCGATCGTTGAGTGAAGGCTGTAAAAGCCTAATGGGAGTTGCTTTCTCTTACAACACCAGAGATGATGGTGGGGCCGACCGGAAACATGATATGATTCGACTGTAAAGAAGCATTTGGTGTGTGTGTGTGTGTGTGTGTGTGTGTTTAGGCCTACGTCATGGGGATGGGCCAAGGCGGCCTGACAGACTCGACGCTGGTGAACTGAGAGATGGATCCTATATATTCCAAGCAGCAGCTTTGATAGCAACAGATCGACCAGTCCGCCGTACACCAACCTCTGTGACAGACAAAGACCTGAAAGAAACAAAGTTGACCTAAGTGGACAACAGTTTGACAAGAGCGCGCACACACACACACACACACACACGGACAAAGAAATAAAGCACTTCTCTCACCTTCCAGTATGCGTGCGCTGGTAGTTGTGCCCTTGCTGTTGTGTGCAGTGCTGGGGGTGAAACAGGCAACAGCAGAGTTGACAGCGGTAAAGCTCTGTGGTCGAGAGTTCCTGAGAGCCGTGGTCTACACCTGCGGGGGCTCGCGCTGGAGAAGGTTCCTCGGCGAACCAGAAATAGATGGTGAGTCACTTTATTTGTTTTTAGAGAAGAGGGCGATATGATGAAGCTTCTTTGGCAAAAGGCACAAATGATGAAAGACTTAGTACCAATTATTTTTATATGGAATGAATGTTTTTATTATGTTTTTATTTTGAATAGAAACTTAATATTTATTTATTATATACTTTATACACAATGTTTTGCCACGTTAAAGAGATCCTGTGTGAAACTGAAAAACTAACTATAAAGTATTCAGTGTGCATCCTGTTTTATCATATATTATATCAGTATATATGTGGGCTATAGCCTACATGCAGTGGGTGTGCAGATGGCATCTGGTCTATTACAGAGTCCTGATCTAGCTTATTAAGATTTAGATACATCAAGCCCTCTTTATGTCTACATTATACACAGTCATACGAAAACACACACAAAGGAAAACAAATCAAGAAACCCAGTCTGCCAGCCATGCAACAGTAAAGTGACACTGTAGAAGACAAATGGCTCTGGGTGAATGTGTACAGCCATTAGGAGTTTCCTTATTTGATGAGAACAGCAGTGTTAATTGGGCTACACAAAACGGATATTGGAATGACTCAGGAATAATATAGGACATCACTCACACATTACATTTTGACATCTGCAACTGCATTAGAGCTGAAATCAATTCATGTGTTTCACTGTGAAGGTTGTGATGGCTGAAGTGCTTATTGAGCCTGTACTCTGTTGTGCCAGGTGCGCCCGCAGGAGAGCAGGGCAGCGTGGAGAGTCTTGGCAGCAGCCTGGTCTCTGACGTGGCCAGGCGGGACATCAACACCCGGCTCACCAACCTGTGCTGCCAGGTGGGCTGTCGGAAGAGCGACCTCACCTTCCTCTGTTGAGGTCACACTCTCCACCCCCCATTCTATACTACAATCAATGGAGCTATTTTACCCAACTTTCCATAGTACCAGTTTTAAATGTATTTGTCATACCCATGAGTGCTATATTGAGCAATGCTTTGATCCAGTTTTTAATCAAGTGGATCCATTGTGTGAGAATCAATTAACATAGCTGCTTATTTCTTTGTGTGACCATCTCCATCCGCCTCCAGGTTGTCTACTGGGAACTATTTAATATCGTTTCCCAGTATTAACAGTGTAGCAGGCTAGTAGACAGGTGTCTCTGCGCAGACATGTGACTACACCTAATTTACATTGTGTCATTTGGATTGGACTTTTTATCTAATAAATGTTTGTACGCATAGCCTTTTAGGCCTGCCGTCTCATTCACGTGTCAAGTTTTATTGTGTTTATACACCAATACTCTAAACTAAAAGAAATTTGACCATAACTTTCATTTGACAGTTGAGACATGACATAACTGTGTTAAATGGCGAATACTGCGTGGATCTCAACATTGATTATATGCATGTACAAGATAATTTTTATGTTTTATGAAAGGTTATCAACTGGACAAATAATTGTTCAGTCTCAGACTAAATAATATATATTTTTTATCATGGCTAGATTTTCTTCACTTTTGAGGGAAAAATTCACACCAGACTGTATATCTATATTAATTAATACAACTACGGTAAAATACATAAAACTCCATTCCACAGTGTTCCAGTTATAACTTTTATTGGTTTTGGAAAGACGCAAACTAAGTTTTTTTTTCAGTTCATCTTAGCATTGTTATGTACTGTACAAACAGCTTGAACATGTTTTGAGAATCAACGGTACAGAACCCAAAGCATTCTGGCTTACAGCACACTAAAACACTCCTTATGCATCTCAACCTTAACATGGGCTGGTGAGTACAGCAATATCCTTAATTTTAGCTCTTACTGCATTCAATAATGTATTGATGCTGCAGGAGCACATTGAGATGGGGAGGGAAAAAAATGTCTCGTCATAAAAGTCAGGTGACAGAGAGTGTGTACGTCATTATGCTAGTGAAGCTTTATGTTCTAACACACTTCCACAGTGCTCTCTAAATAGCAAAACTACTAGCCTGGTTTATTTATTTTTAAGGGCCAATCAAAATGACTTAACTTTTTGTAGTGGAACAAATTTGTCTCGATTGATATATAGCATTCATTATAATGTGAATGACCAAATGCGTGAATGATCATGTTTGGTTTCTGTGTAAATCCAGATACACCTGCAGTAACTCAAGAGCAACATTCACGGTACCATTAAGCAAAATACAATGCTTGACATAGCAATGATGGCTACATACAGTACATAGACCTTTAAAAAAGGTACACCCCTCAATTTCTGTCCAAAATTTCCCTCGTCGTTGAAACAATTACAAAAGCAGTTTGGTTTAACAGCGCATGCCCCTTCCCGCACCCGATTGCTAAATGACTTGCACACCTCTCTACTGCCTCTCGTAAAGCACGCCAAGACATGCACTACTCTCTACCCCTCCTTCTCCTAGTCACATTCCAGGAGACAACTGCATTTCAAAATATAAACAATAAGCTGAGGCAGAGTTTGGAGTTCAAGAAGTGCACCTTTAAGGTTAACCAGAGCATTCATTAAGTTCAAAAGAGTTATTCACATGAAACAACTTTTGTCCCTTATTTTCTTTCCTACATTTAAAAAATATTCTGCTTATTCTCTTTTATAGAGGACTGGGGTACACAAAATACATACAGTATTAAAAAAATAATAATAGAGAAGCATTTTGGTCATCTCAACCCCACTCTTCAAACGTACTCATGTCATCTCATAGAGACCATTACCGTTATGCAAAATAAAGCCATGGGGATCATAGGGCTGGTTGTTGTTGTGAGGTGTGCACTGAGAAACTAGAAAAGAACAGAAACAAGACATAGGATGGCCTGACAGATGAGGGTACAGAGCTTAGTTCAAGTAGCAAACCGCTCATACTGAACCAGCATTTTTTTAAACGCAAGCTATATGTGCGATGTGCTTACTTAAAGGGACTCAATTTGCGTCCGGAATGCCCCTTGCGGTTGAAACCACAATTACAAAACCACGGTTTGGTTTGAATCTCCGACAATACATGCCCCTCCCGCATCGAAGTGCTACTCCTCTCTACAGCCACATGTATAGTTGTGTTTCAAGCAAATGAGCTGGGGCAAACTAGGGGTTTTAGGGGTGCTACAACCCAATTGAGGAGTGTACCTTTAATATTCGGTTACTGAGATTTTGAGATCAAAAACATTTTACCTGGTCCCAGCTAAAAATTCTGGTCCCAGTAGTGGTGCCATGGTTACCAAATATCCTTCAAACTGCCATGTTTTGTGGTCCATGCGTAGACTTAGCCCGTGGTATGACTATCTCATATAACACTGCTTTCACTAAGCATGACACAGCATCCAGTAAGATATTCATCTTGTTTTTTTTAAATAGCCCCCCGCCCCCCAACCCATATAGAGCTCAAAATCTTCTGTTGCACTTCAGTTAAAAAATTATATATGAAATAAATTCAAAAATTATACCTTATACTGTACACAACTACACAGATAACAAAAAAACCTCAAATATTTATACCTTTAAGGGTTCTGAAATGCGATGCCATTCAAATTCTATTCATATACAGAATCACATACTTTTTACATCAAGTCATTTTCATCAATAAATAAAAATAGAATGCTGTTATGTACTTTGAAGTCTACCACTGCTATCCTGGGAACAGCAGATGGCTATTGGACAATACAAGGAAAACACCAAACGCCCTTTAAGATATATATTGTTCATTTAAAATGACACTTTGTACAAATCTTTTTTTCTTAAGGAAAACATTTCTTATTTTGAAACCAACAGTTGATTTATCATTGCAGCTGCCTAACTGCTAAAACCTGTCACCAAGTGTAAATTCTGGAAATACAATGAATTTGTAGTAAAAATTAAGCTATATACGGACTTGATATCAGTTGACCCTGTAGTACCAATAGGTGATACATGTATAGAATTTGGACTAGATGCATTAAAATCCCAAATGCCTTCAACTGTCCATAGACGGAAAACCATCGTCCAGAATTGTTGGTGACGTTTCATGCCAGGCTGCATCAATAAACAGCATTAAGGTGCTGGCAAAGCCACAGTGAGGGGGCCATTGGCCCACAGAAGAAACATTTATATAAGGCTGCTTTTTATGTGCCAAGAAATGCCTATAATAATAAATCAAGCTATGCCCAGCTTTAGACAGCTCCCCTCGCTTCATCCAACTTACGGTCGGGGGGGGGGTAGTCACACCACTGACAACGTTTAGTCACGGCTAAGTGTGCGTGCACACGGCAGATGAAGGTGTAGAACGCTAGGCATCCCCTGAAGACGTAAGCGGTGGGTGCGGTCACAGCCGCTTATCTTGTCGGAGTCCCACAGGACAGAACTCTGACGCGGCTCTAGTCAGGCAGCTGCAGTGACACGGCGGGAACAACACCACGGTAGCCATAGTAGGGCTCAGGGGACAGAGGCACAAAAACCCTAAGAGGAGGGGAACCCAGGTGGTCTAACTGCAGCAATACAGACGTTGTGAAATGAATACAGTATACAAAGACGATAATTACACGACCTAAAATAGTTCCACCACGCTATATGCAACAAATACTGCTGGGTTGGCTGCGTGACCTGTTCTCGTGGGTTTGTCGACGGTGAGTAGAACAATCTGTCTGTATTGTTGGACTACCCTCTGTCCAGGTCGTCAACCTCCGACTATTGAGATCGTCTTCAGTGTTACTTTGTTCAGTAGTGCTGTTCGGGTTAGTTGTCTGCCAAGTTGTCAGCCGAGTATTTTCCTGAAAGGTGGGTTGTGTCATTATGGTTTATACACAAAGTAAGTCTAGCCATTTCTAGATACGAGATAGCTTTTCGATAGTTAAGGTAATATTAAGATGACCGCAATAACTATTTAATATTGGCTGATCTTCTCGCACACAGATAAAAAAAAATCTATACATGTGAAATTGGATTATATAAACTTGTATAATTACAAATCTCGTAAGAACTGCAAACTTGTTGAAAGCAATGTGTGACCGCACCGATAACCAATACAGTCAAATGATCTAAATAAAGTGAAAATAAGTTCCTCAGCAGAGAAAGGCAACAGTGCTCTAGCAGAAAGCTAGAGCACTCTAGCTATACTATATTACGACATGATTTTTGTTTTGATAATAACAGTAAGATAACCATGTACGCATATGGTCATGGGCCATCAACTGACCTGCAGCAAACCTCTTCTTGATAAGAGAGAATCGGTACCCTGGCCCCGCCAGTTCAATGTCGCAGCCCGACAGAGTGCTGCCCTCGCTGGTGAACTGTACTGCCAGTGGAGACGGATTACTGGGGCCTTCTGTTAGCTGGAAGCGTGCTAACAGCGATCCCACACCTGTGGAGGATAGACCATCACAGAAAGAGAAAACTGATGTCTGCACAGTAGAATGGTCCAATGCTAGGGTGTGGGGGGGTGGGTGTGTGTGTGTGTGTGTGTGTGTGTGTGTGGGGGGGGGGGGGGGGGGGGTGAATATAGGGGATAAACACTGGCAGAGGCAAACGATGGGGAATAAACAAGCCAGTGGGAGCAAAACAAGCCAAAGATAAAGGACGGGGCTACTCCAGAATACATTCAAAGCTCAACAAGCATCGCTGTCTGGTGCCCTAGCAGAACAACACCCAGTACCGTTTGAAAAACACTTTTTTTGGGGTGGGTGGGGGTGGTAAGAATAGCACATGAAGAATGTGTTTTTAAGTTATGTGGTTGAATGTGTGTGTGTGTGTGGTGGGGGGGGGGTTCGCTGAGTAGTGGATCGTTGGGTGAACAATGAGTCATTTGGCCCTCGTATGTATACATGGGGGGAAGTGGCCGCCCTTGCCTTTGACAGTATGTTAAAGAGGCCCAACTAAGCACTTGTTGACGGCTTCTTTCAGTCAGGGAAAAGCAAAAGAGTGACGGGCCTGACAGGGCCCATTTTCACGACACCAAAACAAGCTTATACCCCCCACTGTCATGACCATTTGTGTTGTACCTTATCACGGCTAATGTACTGACTTCTTATTGTCCTCTTGAACCCCACCCCATAATAGGAGGTCCCAAGGAAACCGCACGTGACCGTGAAGTATTCCAAATACGAGGTGTGGCAGCGGAAGGCGGCACAGAGGCTCCGGAGGGGCGTCCCTGCCATCCTGCGGGCCAGAAAGTTCCGGAGGCAGGCGGAGAAGGTCATGGCCCAGGAGCAGGCGGTGTTCCACAGGGCCCTGATCAGCCTGCCCAGCAAGCTGCCCCCAGTGCTTCCCCTCCCCACGGACCACTACGGCAGCCACCAATGAGCCCGCCGCCAGCCCTTTGCACAGGACAAGAGTTTGGAGAGAGATAAAAAAAAAGACTAGGGGATTATAGCTTTGTCTCTGACGTCATTTCTGTGGCAGTCCTCTTTGGCCTTCCCTGCCCTGTCCGAGGACGGC
>JAODLI010007048.1:0-27605 GCA_027575585.1 Percopsis omiscomaycus | reverse complement strand
CGGGAGCTGGGGCCCTGGGGGGGCGGGGGGCTGACTGGGGGGCATCGGCCCCGAGTAGGAGGACGGAGGGAAGGTCTGCTGGGAGGGGGGTGGGGGAGCAGAGGAGGTGTACGGCTGCTGAGAGGGAGGCAGTGCAGGGGAGGGGAACGGCTGCCGAGCAGAGGAGGTGAAGGCCTGCTGGGAGGGAGGCGGGCCGCCGTAGTATTGCTGGGGGGGTGCCTGGTCCCTGGGTGCTGGGGGCTGAGTGGGGGCTGCCGAGACAGGGGGCGGGCCTTGTGTGTAGGAGGGAGGAGGCACAGATGTATAGGAAGCACTGGCTGGAGGCTGGGAGCTGGGAGGTGCAGCTAGAGAGCAGAGGAGGACACAGGAAGCCGTCATTTAGTTTATGAACAACTTGGTACAATTTAGAATAAGCAGAGAGTCGAGTTGGTACCTGCCACATCTAGTTAGCTCTAGAGGGGAAGGAGCTATTCTGTTTTTAATTCAGGTAAACAACAGGTGCCTGCCTAATTCCTACCTCCTGTTCAACTATATACACAGCAAAGGGGAGTGACCTATAATTCTCCTGCCAACAAATTACTTATCAGTCATACCAAAACCTGGTCCTGCGGGAGTGGGCGGTCCAGACGTGATCTGCATCCCCGTCATCTGACTGGTGACCTGCTGCATGCTGGGTGGGGCCCCGTACTGCTGTGGATAGGAAGAAGGGTGCTGCCCTGACAGATTGACTGCTCCCTGGTTGTATGGCTGAGAGACTGCAGGCCTGTAATCAAACACAGAGCGTCAAGAAGCTGTGTACATGTCACGTTCACCACACAAAGTACATTGGCTGGCCATACTTACAACAAGTAGATAGACAATATGAATACAATACTTAAAAAACAGGTCACAGCCGTACACAGTAACCAGTACGCACCTAGGAGGCGCCTGCGTCAGAGGTGGGGGTCCATTCTGCAGTTCCCCCTGCCCATAATGGTGGTAGGCCTGGGGCGCTGACACTGGAGGTGGCCCAGAGGTAGGAGGGCCTCTGGCAGGCCCTGACAGGAGGAGGGAAATGAGAGATTACATTATCTATCTACATGCAATGTGTGTAATCGGTTCAGATTAGAGAGAATCCACAATCCACTCTGACACAGATCATCCTGCAGTGATGGGATAAGCGCACACAGTTGAGTGTTGACATTAGCCAGCCCGGTTTCCATTGTTTTGGTTATTTTAAGAGAACCCTGGTTACATCCAGAGATTTTCCTTCCGGGGTTAATGAGAGCAATCGCAACACTGAAACAGGTTAGTGGGGGCATGTGTATAAGACGGCCCAAATGCTCTGAACAGGGCTAAAAACCAACTGTGGACATCAGAGAAATGCTGGCTCTTTCAAGGCTTACAGGTTCGATGACTTCTTGGTTATTTTTTCCGAACTTAAGACGTGGGTATTATTTCTGGTCCACACACCAAATAGAATGCATGGCCTTGAAAAGAACAAGCCACATGGCAAGGCAGAACTTGCCACAAAGCAGATTGTGAAAGTAAATGGCAAAATATGTTATGCAACATATTGATGCAGGTATTAAACATTAAGCGGTTTTCCACTGCAGGCCGTTTTAGAGGGGGCGGCACCAAATGGCTGTTTTCTACTGCAGGAACTCTTTTGGCCCGGAAAAACTGCTTAACGGGTCTTGGCGTTTACTGGTTAAACGCAACGTGAGTCGAAGACAACAACAAGCGTACAGTACAACATTATATTCATTTATCAAGTAATTACAACTTTAATGAAGCCATTTAATTTTTAGCAGTTTTAGAGCAACATTCAACTGTCAACTCATGGTAATCTCTGGTTTACCATGTTTAATGGCCTGCTGCCGCTGGAGAAATACACAATTACTTTTTCATGCTCAGAATTTATGTCGAGCAAAGGCAACGTTGTAGGCCCGTAGTTCCAGCACCACGATGGAAACAGAAAGGCTCAACGGGCCGATTAGGGGGGCCGTTCCTGTTAACGTTTGTGCCACCTGGGAAGTGCCCCGAGTTCCTACAGTGGAAAAGCGCCTATGGTTGCAATAAATAGTTATGAAAAGCAACTTTTCCTGGGGTTTGTAACAATCACTAATCATCAGCTGATATTTCAACAGGATTTGATGTTGTGGTGGTCCAATAAATTGGCCTGGCTGTGAAAGCGACAACAAAGGATTGGCAGTGGGAGAAGTGAGCCAAGGAAAAAGAAAGAAGAGGCAGTTACCTAAGTCAAGAGGAGAGGAAAGGTCAGAGATTGGGGTAGCTGCCACAGCCTTAGAGGGGAAGCTTGCATAAGGAGTGTAACCTGAAATACAAGAATGACAAGAAAAGAGATTGGAGGGAAGTTTTTACAGAGACGCAAGGAAATGAGTGAGCAGGGCAGATTCAGAAGAGGAAGAGCTGCAAGAGCACCAAGATTCTTTTCTCACTCATGCAGGAGGCATATGTGTAGGACACCTCAAGGTTATGGCACTGTGACGGCTTGAACTGCACATAGTGAAACCATGTCTCAGTAACAACATGTAAACACAGAGAGCCGGTGCAATTTACCTTGCGGCTGACCGACCGGCAGGTACGCTGATTCCGGGCCACTGTAGGGTGCAGCGTAGGAGGCAGGATAGCCCCCTCCAAGAGGCGCATAGCTGGGCTGGCCATATCCAGGCTGGGGCTGGCCGTATGGAGATGCCATAGGAGTGTGCTGGTTTACATTCATCCTCAGTTCATCCCTAAATCTAGATTAAATGATGTCAAAACCATCAAGTTAATAATGTCAATAATACAACAAAATAATACATGTCTACCAAGGCTGGAGTTGAAAATAAAGACACCTGCAGGAATTTGAAAAGGTTGGCTTATGCTCGCAATGCTAATAACAGGATTAGTGGTTAGTTCCAGTCTTCCTCCAGCAGGGAAGATGACAAGAAAAATCTGGATACACAGCCCCCTATTGCAACAGAATGTCACATCCAGAAATATATAAAATATCAAGACATTCCCTCATCCTATTTGAGCCAAGTTACGCAGTGGAATTTATGGGCCTAAAGTATCAAAGACTACCACCTGACCTGTTCTATTCACTGACCAATTCCTCCAGAGACAGCAGTAAAACATTTCCATCTAAGAGAAACACCTTTATCATCTTTTAATGTCTGAGTTTACCACCAAAGATTAGTCAGATTCCATCGATTTCTTACAATTAGGTAATTTAGCATGTTTACATGGGGAGAAAATAAATAATAAAATAGCTAGTGATACAGTATTGATACATATCATTTGTGATACAGCACGCTTTAAATACACACTTTGTGTTGTCTAAACTTCTGCTCTATAATCCAGTTCTAATTTTAGTAAGTGTCACTACCAGGATCTGTGAAGTAATATCATTTTAATGTCACGCATTCAAAGAAATAGAAAAATATCAATACTTGCCATAACTGTATCAAATCACATGTATTGTGATACTACCATAAAGAATGCCTTGTATTGTGATAGTATTGTTCGTTTTACCAGGTGATTCCCACCCATACTTCTTGGTCCATTAGGCCAACGTAAACATCAGAAAAGACATACTACAGTATGTAACGTTATGTTGTTTATGTATGTATGTATTTTCTTAGCTTGGCTCTTACAGCCTAACCAATGTGACAGTATGATGTGTATCATCTGACTTGGGCTCACCGACCAGGGCTTTTGAATTATTCAGCGGTGCAGGTGCCACGGCAAGAAACACAATCGCTCCTGTCGAGCACCTATTTAGTGAGACGGGCCTATAGATTGACCCACATTGGTTTAGCTGCCATGGTTCGGCTAGTTAGCAGTTTCGTTTAAGCCACAAAACAATTGCCTATAAAAGTTATTTGGGACAAGCAATAACAATATTGCCTACCCTGATAAGGTCTGGATAAGTTAGACTGCCATTACCACAGTGTGCTATCGAGAAAAAGCCCAATGCCGCAGTATTGCTAACGATACCATAACTGGGTAGCTATCGTTAGCAAGCTAACCTGTCAACCAAAACCGCAATGAACATAATGCTAACGCGTGATTCCGACTACTAACCGACAGCTTGAAAATGGTAGTACCTCTAATTTAACAGGTTGACAATTGATGAGCCCAAGCTAACGTTAAAAACTAGACCACTTGAGTCGTGATGTCCGTAGAGACGGGCTAGTTGTTACTCTACTAACAGCTAAGATAGCTAACTGTAGATAGCTTCAGCTAGTACGTAGCGCTAGCAAACGTTGCTATCCTGAGTCAAAGTGACCACATGAAGTAAAGCAGGAATGAGGCAGAGTAATCGATTTCATTCTGAAACTCACCTCCGAAAGCGTGATAAATGATGACACTGTCTCTTGATACTATCAGAGTATGAAACCCGGTGGTTGCAAACTGTTAGGCCGATGTCGTCCCCGGTAATTCACGGTAACGTTAATCCCTTCCTCGGTATCTAGCCCACTCTGCGAAGCGGACATTCACCGGAACTGCTGAGGTGCTGTGCCACGTCCACATCCGGACTATGCGGAAGAAGGACGCAATCTGTGCTGACCGTAGTTGACTTCACATATTGAGAGCAAACGGGCAAACCAAAGACTTTTTGTAAAAAAAAAAAACAATTAATCCTCTCTACTCTGTTAGATCAGCTCTTTGCCAGAAATTAGGCTTCTAGCAATTAATGACTGTGTGAGGAGTGAATGATAACTTTCGAGTGAATGATAACTTTCGAGTAATGTACTAAAAATGCACAAGTGAAGTTGCCTTATGACATGATGCTGCCCTAATTCTAGGAGAATGTTATTTGCTTGCAAAAACTGGTGGTTAACCAGTTCAACTGTTGCTAAATGTACAAATTGTAAATTGACTGCTCAATGCTGTAAATGTAATGTCTAGATGAGATATTTTGTGTTGGCTATATAGGTAAAACATAGCATTGTAAATATTCGAGGTTTCATTCCTCTATGTGAAAACACCTATATACAGTATAGTTACAAAATTATGTTTATTATCAAGGCAGTTCAGCCTCCATTTAATAATATACAAGCTCTTCAAACTTTGTATAGTTATTACATATAATAATAGAATTCCTTTAATAATTCCTAAACTATCCCCCCTCCTCCCTGAAGTCATGGGTGGCTGTGCAAGTGTGGGTAAATTGAGACAAAAGTTGTGTACCGCTCCTAGCCAGACCGGCTTTGCTAGGGGCTGAGCGAGAGAGAGAGAGAGAGAGAGAGAGAGAGAGAGAGAGAGGGTGGTGGTTATTTCGGGACAGTATATCAGCAAGCATCCCCAGGTTCGGGCCCTGAAGAGTGACACGTGACAAGTGTTGAATGTAAGGGAGGGCCAGGGCACGCACACACACACACAGACACACACACACACACACACACACACACACACACATATATAGACGTTTGCCCCCCTCACCCTCCCAAGGCCTACCCACCGACACAGAATTCTAGTGTGAGCAGATGAAAACCAGCCACCCCCCACCCCCTAGTCTCTCCATTGGTGAAGTGATTGGGCATGTTCATGTAGAGGAGTGGAAAGGCAGCCCAGACACCCGGTGGCCTCATTCACCCATTGGCGCTCCCACATTGTGGGGAGCTTCAGAAGGGGAAACCATTGTAACCACATTCGGTTGGTCAGAGGCCATAACACACACATACACACACACAAACACACACACACACACAGACATGGTGGCGGTGGAGGTTGTGGTGTGTCTTTCCGGAGGAGCCCCATGGGGCTTCAGACTGCAGGGAGGAGCAGAACACCACAAGCCACTCCAGGTGGCAAAGGTATGGCAGATTTGTGTGTGTGTGTGTGTGTGTGTGTCATTGAGAAGAGTGGTAAGGCCTACAGTAGGTGGGAATAGCAGGATGGATTGACAGCACGGCAGCTGTTGGCTGTGGCTCGCTGCATGCTTTTAAGCTCTCTAAATTGCAGTTTATTTGTTCTGTCTTGACTTTGGATTCACCACTGTACAGAGTGTCCATATACTAGCAGCCAAAGCTGATATGCATCACATTTTATTAGTTTGTAAACCACTACAGTACCACTACAAAGACAGTGAATCTACCATACCTGTATATGTTCTTGTGTGTGCAGCTCTAACTACACTCACTCACAAACGGCACATGTGAGTGTGTAGCGTTATTGAACTCACAGTATATTAAACCTGTGACTCTATAGCTTCAATGCATCAATATAAATCCACACACTGGCATTGAATACACACAGTACCGTATAGCGCAACAAAACAATTATTTTCAACCCAAACATGAGCACGTGGATTTATTTTGAGGTAAAGAAGCTGTATAGTCGAGGGTTTAGCAAAGTTTCAATCTCGCTTTAAAGTTGTTGTCCTGACGGTGCCTTTTAATAATGAAACATATTCTAAAATGGAGGCATCTCTTGTATAAAATGTGTACTGTACAGGCAGAGATACAGGAATAATCACCAATTTGAACGAAATGTATTTTTCTGGGTCACCTTTAAAGAGAGTCTGATCACTGTGATGTGGACTTGATATGTGTATTTGTATGTATTTAGATATGTGTATCTAAAATGAAAGGCAGCTGTACAGTATGTGTGGCTGTGTTAATATAGAGGCTATATGCATGCCTCAGATAAGCCCAGGGAGTGGAGTGCCAAGCAGAGGATCAGAATAGCTCATTTAAGAGGAGCTGGAAGTTGGGAATGGAAAAAGTCTCTCTTTATCTTTCTGTGTCTCTCTCTCTCTAACAAACATGCACAAACACACACACACACACACACACACACACACACACACACACACTGTTTTACAAAAGCATTATAAATACTATTCTTTTCCCACCATCACAGCAGTTACTGTCTATGGTCTCTGTAGGAATGTGTTTGATTCCCCTGCTGGGTATTATTTTGGGAATGTAGGGAACACATGGTAAAAGACAGGCATGCCCTCTTGTCCAGAGTGGTGATGTAGCTGTTGAAAGGCCCCTTTTAATGTTTCTCTTACTTGCTTGTGTGTTTTTGTAATGTAGGAAGCGCTTTTAATGATTGGAACAAGACATGTACAAAATCAAAAAGACACATCCACTTATGACCAAGTAGGCGCACTCAAACATTTTTACCTCCAACTGCGGCAGCGACCGCGATAAGGTCTGTTTATGGCTGTGTATGTATGTCAGAGGGATGGGGTTATCGACTTTATTTAAGAGATTCTGCAATCTGGCGGACAAGAATACTCTGTTCCCATCTATCAATCGCTTAAACCGCCACCCCCATCCTCAGAGACATGCTTCCTAAAGGGTCCTGTGACATCATCTCCTAAGTGCCCGCCTACTGCCAGCAATAGTAGCTTCATGACTCCGTGAGTTATTCTAACGAGGACTCTAACAAGGCAGTGTTTGGTACAGTAGAGTTCATCTTTGTTGGTTGCATTGGCTTGCTGCTCCCGCCAGCTTTCCACTCGACCAACAGGCATTTGGTAGAGTATCAGTCAAATGCCTGTAGGTCAAGAATCCATAGCAAGTAGCACGGATAGGAAGTAGAGTAACCTTTCATCAATGTTACAATTGAGGAGATTAAGGAGGTCAGCTGGAAGCCTACAAAATGACGATTTATTAGATTCCATTGGACTGCAATAGAATAGATCCCTAAAGCAAGTTTGGGAAACATTAGAATAGAGAGCAGGACTTTCAGAACTATAGTTTAATTGTGCTAACATAATGGTGGAAAGGCCTAAAGAAACTTTTTTTTTTTACTTTTTTTTATTCTTACTTTTCATTAAGACTCATGCATTGCCCTGTATTTTTCTATTTGACCTTTATCTATAAGACATTTACTGAACACACATCCTTTTTCAGAAAATATCTACTTCATGTTCACCGAGGCAAACCTGATTCATATAATGACTATCTCCACAGAAGTAGTTGGGTTTCCTGTCCTTTGCTGCAGTGAAAGGAAGGGATGTCATGCCTTTCCCTTTACCAAACATTATTTGGGAATTTATATCACAAACATCTAGGTACAAAGCTGCTACACAAATCTGTAGGAGCAATGATGAAGGCACTAGTGCCAAAACATTAGTATGATGATCCTAATGATGCCTTTTAACGATTTTAAAAATATATTCTCCTCTGTGTGCTATTTTGGATGTGCCCTAACACTATAGCTTTTGTGAACTAGCCTTTTGTAGGTGGAACCAGCCTAATTGAAAATGTGGCTGAACCACCAGTGGTTCGCACCAATCAGCGTCCTATAAGGAAGTACTGGCAGCTACGGGTGTGGTTTATGTGTGACGATAGACAGTGATAGACAGATGGTTCACCTGCCAAGTACCAGTGCTTTTCCAAACAGTTTCCAAGGATGACTTCCCAGATGGTTCTAACAAACCACCCGACAAAACCATGATTTTTGCCAGAGTTACAGTTAGGGACGGGTTTACTTATGTATTAATAACACATTTCTATGCAGGTTCGTAGGCGGAGCAAAGCATGCCGAGCTGGACTAAAAGAGGATGATGAACTGGTTGCCATTGAGGACCATAAGTGTGAAGAACTAAGTCACGCTGCGGCCATGAGCCTCATTGATACACAGAGAACCACGCTTAACCTGAGGGTCAAGAGGTCAGAGTATGCCACACACACACACACACACACACACATGCACCTAAACTTTTGACATGTTTTACATTTTAACATTTTCAAAATGTCAATTGTGTTGGAAGTTGTTTTGTTTATATATTGTGTCACTGTATAAGGTGTGATACAGCTAGCATGCACAAGAGGGCGCATGTTTGAACACCACCGCCATAGACTGTTTATTATCTGTGTCATTTTCAGGCCCCCCTCTGCGTTCCACTCCTCAAGTCGCTCCACATCTCCCCGCTCCTCCACGAGGATCCGCTCACCCACCGATGCCTCCCTGCCCTCCCTCCATTGCTCCTCTCACATCTCCGTGCCCAGGTGCATCACCTCCCCGCCAGATAGCGAGGCGTACTACGGGGAGACGGACAGCGACGCAGACACCCAGACACAAACGCACCGGCGGCACCGGCGCACTCCTCCACATGCGCGCTCGCCTGGGCGCTATGGCAACCAGGAGGAGGAGACCTCAGAGATGAGTGGGTAAGTGACGTCAGGAAGGTTAATTTGTGATCTGACAGCCTGGCTGGGTAGTTCCTTCAGCAGTTTATATTCCTGCAGTACAGAACATACTATATGTTCAACCCATTAGCCTCAGATCACTGTTTGTCTTTTGAAAGACAAATATTGTTTTATCAACCATCTGAAAGGGGGAGAGGTAGAGAAGGGTGTGAACCCAGGCGTGCCGGGGGGGGGTAGAGGGACAGGTGCAGGAGAGGCACACTGCGTTTCAAAGCAACGTTTTTGTGATTTGTCGAGAGGAGAGGGGAGTTGTGTTTAATGATGTCTGATGATGATGATTCTACAAGGTCATCGTTTCCCTCTGACCTAAGGTACGAGAGTGCTCCGTGGGAGGAGGGGCCCGGGCTAGGGGAGTGTCCACCTGGCGTCCCACGGAGGGAGCTGGTCTACCAGTCAGAGTGGACCACCCCAGCTCATACCCCCCACACACTCACCCCCCGCACACTCACCCCCACCCCGGATCAGGGGCCAGTGGAGGGGGAGGGAGAGGGGGACAGTGGCTTCCAGGAGGCTGGGGGCTGCCTTGCGATGACGTGCCCACCGCTGGTGTCACCTGAGCGGGCTAAAGGGGCTCTGATGCTGGGCTATGGCAGACAGCTGGTGCCCATGGTGGGACCCCAGCAGACCCCACTCAGCGACGAGCTGGCCACCACATACAAGGACAAGGCCCGGCAAGCAAGTGGGTAGACACTGTGAAGTAGTGCAAATGGAACAAACACTAGTAATTGAATATTATTTACAATTGCAGCACTGTATAGTTGAATCCAAAATAATTTGGTAAATTTGACTTTGAGCCAGAAGATAATCCACCAGCTGCTAGCGGTGAGAAGGGAACATCCCATCTTATTCACAGCACATAAAACATTACATCCCCAGTACTTCCTTGGTATTTATGAAGCTATCAACGGCTGTCAACTGTGCCAGGTACAGTATTACAGCGGAACTCTGTAGCTATGTCGCCCTCTAGCGGTTATATACTGTAACTAGTCCCACCTGCAACACTGGATTTAAATTTTCGATTTGACCCCACCCCTCCCCCCACACCCAAGAGCAGTCTATTTTGTCAGTGTGTGGAGCATTTGCCTCGCATGTATTTATAGAAACCCAAGCTTCTCACCGATAGACATGCATAGCTCCGACTTACAGATCCACACAGCTGAAAATGCGGTGCCTGGTGCCTGTAGTGTGTGTATGTGTGGCTGCGGCTCAGATAAATGCGTGTCCGTGTGCACATGTGTGCGTGTGCGCGTTTGGTGTCACATTTAATTTGTGTGTAATACTGCAGTGATGTTGATGTCTCTTTCTCCAAGAGCAACTTTGTCAGGCAACTTTCAGTTCTCAACACAAAGTGCACTAAACGACCGACACTGTACTGCGGTAGTGATGGCAATGCATAGCTATGCAGCTGATGGGTTGTCCCCTAATACAATGCTCCAGGGACCTGGGGGGGGGCTCAGGTCAGGGCTTTACTATTGGACGACAGGACCATTGTGACAGGCTGATGATGGAGGAGCGCTGGGGAGCTGGCCTTTCTCACATTACACACACACACACACACACACATACACACAGACACACAGACACACACACAAACACACACACACACACACACACACACACACACATGAATACGCATACAGACACACAACTAGCCAATGAGCTTGAGTCCAAAGCTAGGCAACTAGGCCCCTATAAATGGTCTTAATAACACAAACACACACACACACAGAAGCACACACACACAGAAGCACACACACACAGAAGCACACACACACAGAAGCACACACACACAGAAGCACACACACAAGCACACACACAACTACTGTTGGGTGCCCATCCTCGGACGAGGGGTCTCCCTTTCCTTATGAGTGTTTATGTGTGTGTGTGTGCGTGCATGTACATTCGCGCGCTGGAGACAGAGAGAGCCTCGACAGGTGTTTGGGGTCTGTCGGACCGACAGGAATAGCAGGCTGACATCATGCGTCGGTTTGGGTCACAGGAAGGAGACAAAGGTCTTTACATGGGCCATGGCCTGACAACAGCCCAGTAAGACACTGGTGGAGGCTAAGGGGTCCTCTCCCAGTGTAGCACTGGTCACTCGCTGTGTGTGTGTGTGCACGAGCGCGTGTGTTTGCATGTCTGTGCGTGCGCCAGGAGAGGTTAAGGATATATACACACTTGCAAAACATGAGGGACCTCACATCTCCTTCGGGGTTTGAGCTGAATGGACACACCGTTTATGCTGGTAGGTTACACACACACACACACACACTTACACACACACACACACAAACAACGTGACTTTGGACGTGAATAATAGTTCACTTTGGATCGCAGACAGACAGCAATTTTAATTTAAATGTTGTTTAGATGGGTTTTGATTTTGTTTGTTTATTTCAAAAACCCTGACAGATGGAATTTGTTTGTGGTGTACTTGTACTGTATGTCCTATCTGGTGGACTATTATAATGAGTGGTGAACTCTTTAGCCACTATCAAACCACCCTTGATTGTAGCTTTATCTGGAGAGGGCCCATTTCTGTCAAGGGCTAAGGTTGGTGTGATTCAGCGCTTCATAGTTCTTCAGGGTATTTTCTGTCAGTGTGTGTTAAAAAGGCTTTTTGGAAAGCTTCATTGAAGACAATTCAGTTGTTTCTTCTTTTAACTATTCTGGAGAATGAAAAGAGAAGAACTGAAATATCACTGCGATATGTACTTGATGATACGTACGCTCAAACAAAAAAGGCTTCTTTGGATACATCCTGATTTTTAAGGGTAATTGTTGTACGTTTGTGAGAGCAACACTGCATTACAGTGTGTCACCGGAATATATAACGCGTGTGCGTGTGTGTGTGCATGCAGACCTTACCTCAGACTGTAGTTATGCAGGAAGTATTTTTGTGAGGTTATAAATGCCCCATCCACAGAGCAAACACACACACACACACACACACACACACACACAGACCCACACACAGGCACACACACTCCGATGCCCTTAGATCAGGAAGGTTAGACGTGGAAGGTGACTCATCGCCAGGGATTCTTCTTCGTTCCAAAACACACCCTCCTGTCTGTCAGTTGTAATCCCCATCAGCTCATCACTGGGTTAATGCTGTAAACATGTGACAGACATTGTTTTATCTTCCATTTGTGCATTCAGGTTTGTTGTGGATTCGTCAGATGAATAATTACCTTCTCACTCTCTCTCTCTCTTTCCTTCTGTCTCTCCCCTCTTCCTTTCGGCCAGAGCTACACCGCGGTGAAAGCGTGGTGGAGAAGCAAGTGAAAGAGGCTCGTACCAAGTGCCGCTCCATTGCCTCTCTGCTGACCGACGCCCCGAACCCCAACTCTAAAGGAGTGCTCATGTTCAAGAAGCGCCGGCAGAGGGCAAAGAAATACACGCTCACCTGCTTCGGCAAAGCCGAGGGAGACATAGGGGGAGAGACGGAGGGAGAGACCGGGGGGGAGACGGAGGAAGAAGGGGGAAGTTCCATCCTGAGTGGTTCGGAGGTCGATGAAGAGGGATTCTCGGGGTCGTTTGACCAGACTTGGGATAGTGGTTACCTGGACCTGCTAGACAGGAGGAGCTCCGCATGCCCCTTAACAACACCAGCCCCACCGACTACACCAACGGCCAATCACAGCGCAGGCCTAGACATCTCAACCTATCACAGTCCAGGTTGTATGACCTCTGTAAATCAGAGCCCAGGATTGGATTTCTCCCGGGTGGACGGCTCAGCCTATCAGGGCGGCAACACAAAAAGGCCTATTATCACCGGCCCTAACCCTGCCCATATGTCGCCCCCTGCTGTTGCTCTGACCAATGGCGGGTCAGTAGCTGTCAGTCGTGCCAGCGTTGTTCTGAGTCCGCCTTCTCAGACACCGCTTCCGAACCAAACTGTCCCGCACCCGAATCCCAATCCTAGTCCTAATCCGAACCATAACCCCCACTCAGGGCTGAACCGCACTGCACAACCTTTTACCCCTGGCCCCACCCAGTCCCGCCTGTCCGTCGCCCCTGTGGTGTTCCGCCCGCCGCAACCCAAACCCATCGCCGTAACTACGGTCACCAAGCCCGTGGCTGCCGTTTCTATGGTGACCATCCCGCCTCACCGCCAGTCATCGGTGCCAGAGCCTAAGAGGGCGGTCTCCAGCACCTCCCTCTACATATCTCCTCGACACGCAAACGGCTCCTCCGTCCTGCCTCCTCCTCCTTCGGCCCTCTCTCCTCCTCCTTCTCCGGCCACGGCTGCCTTCCCCCACGCTCCCCCCAACTCTGCTCCATATTCTCCCCAGTCCTTCTCTCCTCCCTCCACACCCTTCTCTCCTTCTGCCGCACAAGGTCCTCCACTCTATCCATCACCTGCGCCTCCCTTCTCCCCTCCGACCCCCCAGGGCCATCAGTCTTCTCCCTCTGCAAACGGTCCTGCCTATCTGTCTCCCTCCGCCCCTACACCTCCTGCGCCTCCCCTCGCTCCACCACAGCTCCATGCGCCCGCCCGGGTCTACATACAGCCCCAGGCACCTCCTCCTAACGTTCCCCCGGTTCCTCCCCAGGCCTACCCTCCTCCTCATCCTGCTCCGTCCTTCGACTCCTACAGCAGCGCGGGAAACTCTGGGACGCCCAACCACCCTGTGTCCGTGGCGACTGCGGCGCCTCTGCAGACCCGGGCGTCCGATTCGCTGGCGTTGCGCGAGCAGCGCATCTCGGTCCCCGCCGCTCGCACGGGCATCTTGCAGGATGCCCGTCGCCGTAGCAACAAGAAGCCCATGTTCGCCGCAGTGCAGAACAGGGAGGTTTTCCCGAACCCGGCCCTGCTCTCCATGCTACAGAGCATCGACGATTCCGCGGAGACGGTTCCAGGCCCAGGCCCTCTCTCCATGGTTAGTGGACCCAGGGGCGTGTCCGGGGCCGACGCCGGGCACGAGTCGGGCCCCGAGGACGACTGGCTGAGGCTGGGTGCAGAAGCCTGTAACTTCATGCAGTCTCAGCGAGGGCCCAGACCCCCACCGGTGGCCCCCAAGCCCCAGGCCCCGCAGGTGCCCCAGCTGGCAGGGAAGGGCGGTCAGCTGTTTGCCCGCAGACAGAACCAGATGGACCGCTACGTGGTGGACCGCTCCCCGTCGGTCGCGGCCTTGCCGTACTCCCCCACCCAGACACGAGAGGCCTCGCCGACCCCCTCTCTCCCGGCCACCTGGAAGTACTCCTCCAACATCCGCGCTCCTCCACCTATTAGCTATAACCCCCTCCTCTCCCCCTCCTGCCCCCTCAAAGCCCAGAAACAAAAGAAGGCTGAACCAGCAAGGCCTGCTGGACCTAAAAGAGGCCAGAAAGGAGCCATCAAACCAGTGGACATTATGGGCCACCAGCCTTACCAGCTCAACTCCTCTCTCTTTACCTATGGGGGCGGGACTCCCCAGAACACCTCCTCCTATCAGCAGCATCAGCAAAGAGAAATGCCAGGTGCTTCCCAGGGGCCAATGAAAATGGCCCGTGTCTATGAGGTAAAGCGTTTCTCCACGCCCCCTCCCACAGCCACTAGCCCCACCCTGAAGGTCATCGCCCCCCGCTCAGCCACGACGCTGGGGGAGCCGCTGTGGCGCTCTGGTGTCGTGTCCCCCCCGGCCACGCCCGCCACGCTGCTGTACCGACCCTACCCACCCCAACCTCAGCCTGCCACCACACCCTGCCAGGCTTCTCCTCAGTGGACCTCCTCTCCACTGTCTCCCCCACCTCCCCCTGCCCCCACAGCACCTCTTCCCCAGCTCCCCAGCATTGCCTCCTCCTCCTCTCCTGCTGCTACCCACCTGATCCCGGTCCCGACCTTCTCCCACCTCCGGCCCTCCAACACGGAGGCCAACAGGCAGTTTAAGAGTTCCCCAGACCTGAGTCCCCTGGGAGCCGTTGGGGCCCCTCAGTCTGCACCCGGCAGTGGCCACCTGACCAGGGTGCCCAGACCCAGGTTCAGCACATCCAACCTGGGTCTACAGCCCAGCATTTGGCGCCCTGGATCCAACAGCCACTGAAAAGACACTAGACTGACTAAGAACTGACCACTGACACCAGAGCCCTGAAAGACAAGCCAAATGCAGAGGTGTTAAAAGCTTTTTGTCAGCACTTCTTAATTGATGCAGCTTATGCGATTAGCGCTCCACATGATTTCACTAAGTTTTGGATCTGTCACCCACAACACACAGCAGCTACTCTACTTTGAGTCACTTATCTGTTGGATTTATTGTAACTAAAGGGAACATTGTTTTGTGAAGGAAATTAAACTTGTAGAAAACCAAGAAAGTCCAGGTGAAAAAGAATAATCGTTGGCAGATTGAATGGCCAGTGAGGGAAAAACTGTAACAATTGTGTTTTCTGTAAATATTGTTTGAATATGAAAGACAATGAATTTAGTGTGAAGAGGTACTTAGAAAAAGAACGTGCAAAAGACAAGTCTGTGAAGAGAAAGCGAGATAAAGAAATAGTTGATGATGCAAAACAAAAAGTTGGAGAGGACAGAACCGAACAGAAAGTCTCCAACAGATGTTGGTGATGTTAACAGTAGCCTATACTGTAAGAATCTAGTAAGGCTGTTTAAACTTTGGTGTATTAGATTTCATTCTCAAAATTCTGTATATCTACATCCTGTCAGTCCATATTGGTAAATTAGTAGACAAAGTTGTGTGCTAACACCAGTGAGGACTGTCATTTGTCATATGAATCCCTTTAATGTTATTATTTAAAATGTAGGTAATCTGACATATTGATATGTCATATATGAAAATGTAACAATTGTGTTATATTTGTAGTGTCACTGTACCACAGTGTGTGTTTGTTCATAATATAGTTTTAGACTAGATTTCCGTTCTGTTGGTATGAAGTACAGTGTGGCAGGTCTGATTTGCTGTGATTTTGTACCACAGAAAGTGGCTGAATAAAAATAAATGTGACTCACCTCAGCTGTCACTCTGTTTCTTCCTGTGTCATCCACATCTCCTAGCTACAGCGCTTTCATCTGCCTCACTCTCTCTTCCTACGCTCTCGTTATTTATTTTTTTCACCAGCAGGCGGAGGTAATTCCCCAACAGATGTAAGAAACAAACTTGATGCTTAAGTTTCTGCAAAAGTTTCAGGGGCAGGGAACAGTGACGATGGCTGCATGTCATTCTAACTGCACGTCAACATTTGACATCCAGACCGATTTGACAAGAAAGCAGAAAAAAAAAACAGCTGGCTTGTTAACTAAAGGACACCAGCCCTCAATAAAGCCTTCTGATAGCAGGTTGAAATAAAAGGATTTGAACATATATTGAAAATATTCTGCTTAGTGGAGATTTAATTTCTTCTTTTGTTTTTGGCCACTTCATACTTAAATGAATACTGAACTGACTGGTGAGTATCTCTAAACACAATGATTTTAGAGAAACTGTGATACTTTGTACAAAGGCATATCTGGTGATTAGGGACCATCCCAGTTGTTATAAGCTTTTACCACACAGAAGCACAATAGATATTTTTACTGAGACTACAATCTCGTTTTCTGGAGATTGGACTAGATTTTAAATTCAAATGCAATGTTGTTGTTTTTTTATTATTAACTCAGGTAGGCCTAGTAGGCTCTCTTTTTAAAACAACGGATATTTACAAAATAGGGTGTTTTCTTATCATTTGGCCATTAATAAACTAAAATCAACATTCTAATAATAATATTGATAAAAAACGAATTCATTAGTGTAGTAAATGTTCTGGTAGGATTACTGGCCTAGATTAAAGGAATGATAGCCACTTGATGGTCTTGGTTCTGCGAAACTTCCTCACCTATGACCCCCAACTGGGATCAGGTGACAGGCAGTGCTAACTTTAGCTGCTAACTTTAGTCCTGTTCAGATTCACTGGTCTATTTAGCTGCTGTGTTAGCGACAGGCAAGACATGTAAAGTGCTCTGTACGGTACCTTCCTTTGAACATACTTGTAATAGTACTATTTTGATATGGAAAGATGGATAGCTAAAACTGCCTAAATGGCTATGGGTACTTGAGCTCTTGCTCTTCTCCTGCTAACTCTATCTTTTGTCCCCCCCCCTTTTACCTAACTTCCCACTGTTACCCCTCTGTGCTGAGCTTGCATGCACAGCCCCATTTCACTTCGGAGCTGTTAATCTACAGCTATTTGGCTCATTGTTGAACTGCAGTGTTGTTTATTTTCTTTTACAATGTGATTGGAGCATAGAGGAAGTGCCACCTCATACAACCAGTCTCCTCTTACTGCTCAGCCGTACAGTCTCTGTGTCTAAATGTTCTCAACAGTGCAGACCACAACGTGTGGGGTCAAGGGTCAGAGGTGAAATGTAGGTCAGATTTGACGACCATTCTCCCTCCCCTCCCCCAAGTTATCCTAGACATGATAAATAGTTATTGATGCCAAATAGCACTTTTATGTCGCGCTGATAGAGGCTTTAATGAAGCTTTCACTTAAAGGTGCAGCCTTACCCTGTACTGCCCTAAAGGGGCAACAGATTTCCCCCACAGATCAGGATGCTAAGATGCACATATAAACAAAAAACATTATCTTTTGGTAATTGAAGCACCCCCCTGATTGGACGATGCTCCTTGGAGTAGTAGGTTAGGACTGAGCTGCCTGGGTGGGGTCTAGTGTTAACATCTGATATCACAATGTGAGAGACGTTAAAACAGCTTGTGTCATAAACTTGACACCACCTGATTTAAATGGTTTACATGTTTCTCAGAAGCTACAGTATCACACTCAAGAAACACAGCAACCTCAGGACTTTCACAATATGGGCCCCTTTTCACTGCATTATATCACTGAACTGCTTAAAAAAATAAGTAGTTCAGCCTTGTTCAGTATGTCTTCATCAAGCTTGTTCAGTCTGCAGTGCCTGAGCATATATTTCAGGGAACCAGTTCCTTGAATGGCAGTCTATAGATAGCTGAGCCCAGTGAGCATCGGGAAGGTGGTATCAGTAGTCCCACCAACCTCTGAACACTGAACCCCACCCCCCCCCCACCCCCCGCGCCACCCTTGTCAATATACCCCCTCCTACCACCCCAACTCACCCCCCACCCACTGCCACCAACCCCAGGCCTGGTTCATAGCACAGCAGCAGCCCTGCCAATAGGGTTTCACTCTCTCTGGGGAATAGAGGAGGGCAGTTGGAAAGAGTACGTCTCTGTGAATCTACTCTCTCCTGACACAAGCCTGGGCCCTGCAAGTCCACCTTCTGTCCCTCCCTTCAAAGGATACCTGCATCTTAGGTAAGACATCGAACAAGATGTGTAACACTTGTGAAACTTGGTCTCATAAATGTACACACCTGTTTACGGATTATCTTGCAATGCTTGCAACGGGATTGAGAAATACCTCTGGCCCTCCTCGTTTGGACCACATGGGGAGGTTTATTCCTGTGGTGAACAGGTGTTGGCAAGGTCCTTCCAGAGAAGTCTCTGTCCGTGTCTTATCCGTATGTTTAGTATGTTAAGTAGGTGGCTGGATACATGAAGTGCGAACCAGAGAGGCTCAATTTGAAATCACAGATGTGAACCTCTGGTTAACTGGTATCATTTTCTACTTCATATGTGGTGTGATGAACACCACAACTATCCCATGAATTGGAATGTAAAACAAAACAAAACAAAACAAATAAAAATCGGAATAGGAGCCAAAGCGATGCCCCACTTTTTCCGCATTGCCGCACCTATTCCAGAAGCTCTTACCAAAAGGTGGGGAATGTAGGGCGTCAGAGCGGAGTTTGGGTACGGATGGATGTGTGTGTTTGGGAATGTGCTTACTGATAGCCTTCCCCCCTGTCAGCTGTCCCCTGGAGATTTATCTGGAGCTAAAACAGGCCGGCCGCGGGGGGACGGGAACGCTCCTCTGACCGTGCCTGGAGGGGTAACAGGAGCCATAACGTCTGGCTATTAAACCCCACAGAGTTTACATCCCCTGGAACCTTGCCAGAAGTCATTCTCCAGAATCTCCTAAACACCTGTAATCTGCCATTTTAATCTCCCACCTTTCCCCTAAAGCACTTTGAGTGTCAGCACGTGAAAGTGTGTGTGTATGTGCGTGCGTGTGTGATAGCATGTTCTGTGTGTTTTAATGTGTGTAAGTAAATGAACAATTACGTGTGTGTATGTGTGTGTATGTGTGGCGCCTTTACGTGCGTGTTCTGCGGTCCGTGTCGTGCACTGAGCCGTTGAACATGAACACATAAAAATAGCTCACACGGGATTGGATCCCAGGCTTGGAGACGGGCTTCAATTACAGCGGATGAAAAGCAATTACATTAACCGTCTCCCTGTGGGCGGGACCCTGCGCTCGTTTCCCGTTGTATAGCAGGACTCACCTCCAGCCTTATTTAATTGGTTTCGACATCAGCATTAGACAGGGACAGACTGCCTGTCCTAGCCGAGCATTCAGTCAACACGCACTGTCCTCGGGGGGGATGGCAGGAGAGAGACTTGTTGGCTACAGTGCATCAGCAAAGTGTGGTTAACTTAATTAGACATCCAACAAGGTTATGCTGTAGCCCGCCGGAATGTGGGAAACAATTAACTCCAGCGTAAATGATTATATCATCCTGAGAAAGGATTTAGCCTCACTGCTAACGTATGCATGGATTTGTTTATTGTTTATTAGTTAGGTTTGGTCAGGTCAGTCGTACCCTTGACAGATGTTTAGGTGTTGTATGTGTAGGTGTTGGTGTATGTAAAAAAAAAAAACTCCTATTGTCTCTCCAATAGGTTGTAGTCATGCCTTTTACAGCCCCGCTCCCTCCTAATAAGAGGAAGAAGGCCAACAAGATCATCACTGACCTGTCCAACATCAGCCAGAACGGTAGGGCAGGCATACACACACACACACACTCAGACAACACATGCACATCTAACATTTTAATGGTGCCCACCCACTCAAAGACCGCTCTCTTCCTCTCTTCTGGGTGACTGGTATCCTGTGAATGCCAGGCCCAATTACAAGTCAAGCTCTCTCTATGTGTGGTTACTGTATTTGTGAACAGTATGTGTTTGCGTGTGCATGCATGGATTGTGAAGTTCACTGTGTGGATGTGAATTGCTGCTTGAATTCTTATCATCCTGCCACCCTGGACTCATTAATCAGTAGCCCAGCATTTAACATGCATGTGGGACCTGTATGGTTATCATTTATCACAAAGGGACATCAATTCCATAAATCTGTCTACATTAAAGGAATATTCCGGCCAATTTAGATTCCAAACTGTGCCAATCGTTTGTGACCAAAATCAAATTAGACAATTGAATTTAGAGTTCCGGTGGTCCCTGTTGTTCAGACTCCATAGATTATAATGGAAGTAAATGGGACCATCGAAAAAAATAACCTTTTGAAATGTGTAACCTTCGCATTTGCTGGTTGTGAAGAGAGATTTGTCTGTAATTCGCTTCCTTATTCTGTTGCGGTGAATGTAAGTGATTCATTATGGTACACGCCTATACAGTGTGCTGTGATGTGCGCTTGACAGCATGATGATGAAGTAGTAACCACAACACCAACGGCTTGGGTACAACGCCGACCGGGTCTGACGTGTTCTAGTCGAAGGGTAAGTACAGGCCATTGTCTCCTGACTTGTCATCCCTTCTGTGCGTCTGTGTTCCTCTTTCCTCAGGTCTGCTCCCACGTTCCTTCCCTAGGAAAACTGGTCAAATTGCCCACACCTGTATTCCCATCCCCAAGTCCCATGTACCAAGCCTCCAGGCACTCCCTCCTATACAGACAGTGCTAAACCACGCCCACACCCCCACATACCCCCACCGCCCGACTCTGGCCTAGCCAACTCCCCCCCTTTGCGGGTGAGAGATGAAGCCAGCCACAACCATCTGTGCCCCTGGCCTGTGGATCCCCTTGAACCTAAACGGTTGTAGAGCTAGATACCAACGGGGGATCCATGCGTTGGTGTCCTTCATGCGGTGGAGCCACTGGAGGGGAGCGTGGTCTGAGCAGTGGTTGACAGAACGCTCCAGGAGGTTGTATTGTAGGGCGCCGACCGCCCACCGGATGGCCAGGCACTTGCTCTCGATGGTGCCGTAATGTTACCTGGCTTCCCAGGCCGTGAGATTGCGGCTGATGTAAACCACTGGCTGGTCGACTCCCTCCACCTCCTGGGTCAAAACGGCCCCCAATCCTCTGCTCGACGCGTCAAGTGAAAGGGAGAGAGAAGTTAGTTGCGTGGAGGAGTGGTTCTCCACAAAGGGGTTCCCCTGTTTAACCTGCTCAAACGCCCCCTGGCACTGCTCCGTCCACTGGCCCGGATCTGACGTAGCTCACACTTCTTGTGTGAGCCACTGAAGGGACATAGGAATCTGCAGCCCTTCGTCAATTCCAGTGTCGTGAAAGAGTGAGATGTGCAAAGTCTAATTTCCTCTAGCTGCTAATTTGGAGCTAGAGGATGGGAGTAATACAAGCACCTTGTCTCCCAGTGCAAAGTTGCGTAGCTTAGCCCCCCTGTTGTACAGCCTCTGCTGACGTTCCTGGGCCTCGAGCAGATTCTCCTGGGATAACCGCCCCAGTGTGTGGAGTTTTGCTGGCAGGTCCATGACGTGTTGCACACGGTTACTAGACCTGTCTCCCATCTTTCTTTAATTAGAACCGTGGGGTTCTGCCAAACAGCGGTTCAAAGAGGGAAACTCCCATGGAGGCCTGGGGCACCTCCCGGACTGCAAACATCAGAGAATCTAACCACTTACCACGTACCCAGATTACCGGCCAGTAAAACCGGGCCATTATCCGTCTTTCCACTCCCCATGTGGCCCGCCATTGGATTAAAATGAATTGCCTGAAAAATTATTTCCCCAACTGCTCATTAGCACCAGCAATTGCATCATGTCCTCCCCTGTCTGAGTGTCACAACTCACTCCGTACAATCTGTCCCTAACAATAGAAAAATTTGGAAATGTGACTGCTGAACCATGGCGAACCAACTGACCATCAATAGGTATCGCACGGTCAAAGGCGAAGCTTAGAGCATCATCCAGAGACTGCTCCAGAGGGGAAATCTTCCACAGGGGGAAAAGGGGGAGTTGCCTGAGACTCCGATGAAGCCTCAGCCGGTTCCTCACCCTCCTGAGTGTCGGACAACCTTGCATCACCACTTAGCGCAGCGCACGTCTCATGTGTCCCTACTGGGTGGGAACGCACCCCTGCACATTCCCCCGCCAACCTCCCTCCCATGCAGACAGTGCTCAACCACACCTCCAAAAGGATGAAGAAAAAAAACGAAATAGAAAAAAATTGGCCCGAAATTCCCCTTTGACAGCATGGTAAAATTAGCCACAATCTGCTGCAACCATATTTGTTTGTGTCAGAGGGCATGTAAGCAACAGCCGAACTGATTTACATAACCAAACCAATCAGTCTGTGTGTCCTATTTCCGTCTGGTATGAAGACTGTTTTGAGTTGGCCAGTCGATCAACCAGTTCCAGTTGTGTGGATCCTCCCACCTATCTATCCAGCCTGCCTGACGTTGTGTTTTTCTCTCTGTCCATCTGTCTGTCTGCCTGTGTGTTTGCGTGACTGTCCGCCTGTCTGTCTGTCTGTCTGTAGCCTGCCAGAGTGATTTCCTCCTACTCAGCAGCCCGCTCCAGTTTCACATTCGTCTGAATTAACACTCTAATCAATATCCCCACGGAAGGCTTCACTCTGCACAGCGGACCCAATTATTTTCTCTCTTCCTCCATCCCTCTCTCCCATTCACTCACACACACGCACGCAGGCACGCACGCACACACACACATGCACACAAACACACAGATACACTTACAAGCACATAAATGCATGCACTACCTCTCTCTCTCTCTCTCTCTCTCTCTCTCTCTCAGCTCTCCACAGCGTCGCAATGCCAGCTACCTCACAGCTTTATGGGTGTGCACGCGCGTGCACGCGTGGCCGTTGGTGGCTGAGCTCCAGGTGTTATGAGTGATATGGGAGTGCGTGTGGCGGATGAGAGAAGTGTTTTATGAGCAGTAAAATCTATCACGGCTTTCCATCGCAGAGAGGGAGGGCGGCGTTGTGTGTGTGTGTGTGGGGGGGTGGCTGAGGATTTCCCCCCTATAAATGTCTGGTTGATAGCCAACCCCTCCTCACCCCACCCACACACACAGAAGGTCTCTGTGCGACATTTAAGTGCCCTCTCCTGTCACATCGCTTTGCCCTAGTAACCTTCTTACCTCTCCCCCAGGATTTCAACCCCAACCAGCCCTTTAACAGCCAAACCAGGTTTTCGACAGAGCTTTGTGGCTCAGCCTAGTTTACAGCACCAAGGACTTTAGTGTCATGTGTGCCATTAAATCAAAGCTGGATGTGCCGGATCATGCGTGCCGTTGGCTTGCAAACACCCTTCTGCCATCCAACAGAACAATGAAACGATGCCGGTATACTGTCAATCTCAGAGGTCTGAAGCCTCTCCCAAACACTGTGTGTTATCAATACAAGACAATGGGACTTCATTTGTGTTAACGGCATGGCTAATCGGAGCAACCCGCCAGCTCTTGAGAGTGTCCCACGAGCTTCTGGGTGTGCGACCGTGTTTGTTTACAGGAAACGGAAAGACGCTAAGGGGCCGTGGAGTTCAACACCCCCGTCCACACACAATATGACCACGCCATTATTAGCTGAGCTAGCAGCATAGCTAAACCTTGGCCTGTTGACAGCGGTGCATCTGTTTGTTTGTTTTTAATACCGTCTCCCCTTGTCTTCCGTCGCTCTCTCCTCTCCTCCGTCCAACCAGAGGATGAGACCGATCCGGAGGGCACTGAGCTGGACCTGGGCACCAAGATCAAGACCCCCAAAGACGTGATGCTGGAGGAGCTGTCCCTGATGAAGAACAAAGGCTCCAAGATGTTCCAGATGAGACAGCAGAGGGTGGAGAAGTTCATCGTCACCAACGAGAACATGGTGCGAGCCTCCACCGCATACTGTGTGCGTGTGCGTGTGTGCGTGTGTGTGTGTGTGTGCGGTGATCAGACTGTTTTCTTCTTGTGTTTTCCAGCAGAACCTTCAGAATCTGTTGGTCTCTCCTCCCGTTCCCCCTCCCAAACCTGAGATGCCAAAGGAAGAAGGTAAAACCTCCTCACACACACGTACACACACACACACACACACATATACACACATACACACATACTGTTAAAACACACATCCTGACGTCGCCTCTCCTCCCAGTGGGGGTGGAGAAGGTGGACGAGGAAGCGGAGAGGCAGAAGAGGAGGCAGGAGTACGTGCGTACTTATGTGTCGCCATGGGAACGGGCCATGAAGGGCGACACTGATCTGACGTCCACCATGAGGGCCAGCATGCCCGGACCCATCCACTGCCACCCGGACCTGCCCCTGTTCAAGAGCTTCAACAGGTCCGCACGCGTACACACACGCACGCGCGCGCGCACACACACACACACACACACACACACACGCACGCACACAGATTGGTATCATGCAGTGGCATAAAACTACTTATCTGCTGTCATTGCTATGACAACCAGAGATGATTCTGTCCTGGCTTTGTTGCCATGGAGTTTCGCAGTCCCAGCTATATGGATGTTTGTTTCCCCATACATATGCTTATTGCTAAAATTAGTAAGCTAACTAGCGTCACAGTATTCACCAGTAGTACAAATCCAATGTGTCGGATTTGAATTCTGTTTATTGATTATACATGTACAATGTCAACACACAGAATTAGACAACAAATACTAAATCAGCTATGCTGTCACATAAAAATACATCCAGGAACATTATTTGAACTAGTATGTCATGAGGATATTCCTTGTCTGCAGGCTCATCGGGCTAACAAACCCTCTATTATAACAACACGAATGTATGTCTTTTCTGGTCTACAACATTGCTTAGTGGACCTTTTAATAAAGCAGGACCAGGACCTTTTGGATGCTGCAGCCATAAAGTCTCAATGCTCCACTGTTGTCCTCCCGCCTGCCTTCCCAGGACGGCACTGCCCTACGGCGGGTACGACAAGGCCTCCCGACTGCTGACCTTTGAACTCCCGGAGGTCTCGGCCACCGAGGAGTCGGAGCCCCTGCCCAGCCTGGGGGGGCGCCCCTCCTTCAACCGCACGCCCGTCGGCTGGGCCTGCAGCGAGGACAACTCCCACTTGCACGTCGAGGTGGACAACATGCCCTTCGACGGGGAGACGGACGACCTGTGAACCCACGCACGCCCACGCCCACAAATACACACAGAATACCAAGGACACACACACACACACACTGGAGCGCATTAACATGCATGCGTAAACGGACACAAGTTACACATGTAGGGGGCGCCCACACGCACGCGCATACTCTCTAAAGACAAGACATCTCACGTCAGCGCTGTTATAATCCCTCTCCTTATAAGCACACGTTAAAATGTATGCACAGCTTGAAACAGTAAACTACACCTATATAATTTAGTCTTATTATTGCGATTTTGCATTCTTTGAGCCTAGACGAGGCCTGTGTGAGTAGACATAGGAAAGCACTCTGCACTCTTAAAAAACTGCATATTAAAGCAATGTATTTGTGCAATAAATTTCCCCTTTACAGAACTGTCTGTTTGTGCTTTATGTGGCCTTGTATGAATGGCTAATAAAGGATGTATAATATATAAAATCTATAAATTATTATATTATATATTATACTTAAATCAAAACTTTATTAACGACATACACAACGATATACAACAGTTTTCATTAGCAAAAGTCATACAAACTGACACCAGCAACATCAAAATATAAAAATATTTCCTCATTGTTACTGAAGAGTGATTTTATTTTGTAATACAAATTTTAATAATGCCTTCAAAAGGGTCGTTATTATAGCCTACCAGCTCTAGTAACCTATAGCAACATCGCCCGCTTCTTCCTGTTAGGCTGTTTTATCTTACACAGCTTGTGAAAGTGGTTGTGTGATGGGCAGGGTTAAATAGGCCTTTGTGCGTGTGCGTGTATGTATTTTTCTGTTTATGCTTGGTGCGTGTGTGAAACAAGCCAATCCACTGTACAAAAATGACATCATTAGTATCGCCGGCCCTTTCACTTCACCGACACAAGGTGCCGCTATCGGGCTGAACATTTAGCCATAAAACACTACGTCACATACCTACACAAGGAGGCTGGAAAATGGCCTGGTATCGCGAGAGCGGCTTACCGCGACCGCAGCGCTGGATGGCGCTGGTGGAGGTTGGATGCACCCACGGCTCACCCTCTCCCTCGTTCAATCACACGGTCGGACACGCGATCGAATGGGGACTGGCAGCGACAGAACCCAGGGTGAGTAACCTACGCACTGTGCTCCTCCATAACGGAAATGGGATTTACGGGATCGGGGGGTGGGGTGGAGGAAGTGAGAGTCCTGCATGGCCAGATGTTTTCCACAGATGTGTTTTCTTTTGACACACTACCAGAGGTTGAGTGTCATTAGCATCATCATCATCCCACCATCATCATCATCAGCCACGGTGCGGCTCTTTGCTGCTAGCAGGGGTTACGCCCCCCCCCCCTCCTCCTCCCATCTTACGCACTTACTCTCTCTCTCCGGGCATTATTCTGCAAGAGATCCTGAACAGTTGTGTTACTGTATTTGAGCAGGTAGGATTAATAGCCTACGCAGCTGCCGCCTCTCTTTGCCACACGGCAATTAGCCTATCGCTCGTGCGCGCGCAGCATCCTTCCACGAGTTTGTTTCTTAGCGTTGCAGTTCGTGTTGCACGACTATGCCAAATGTACAGAAACAAATGCATTCGTGTGTAGTCTGCGAGTTTGGGCGACAGCTTGTGAACTGTACGCATGGTGTACGCATGGTGTGCAGGCTGTTTGTGGGTGTGTGTGTGGGTGGGTGGGTGGACTTGTTGATAGATGGCCAAGCGACCGCAGCCCGCTGTGGCGGATTCACGCTGTGGTTTCATCGCTCCCACGGGCCCATATTGATTTAGCGCTGCGGTTTCGATTCATTTGATGAATGACTTTGGACCCCCGCACACACACACACACACACAAGGACCCGGCCGCTGCACCCACCGGGTCAGAAGGCAACGCGGATCAGCGGTGACACATCCTGGATCCCCTTTGCGCGCGCGTGCCCGCGCTCACACACATGCTGTAAATCAGAATCATCAGAATCAGAATCGGTTTTATTTGGGGAATTTGATTTAGGATTGCACATGGCTCACGATGTGATAAGCATTGATGAAGGCACGAGTACTTAAAGATAATCCACAGGCGCTCTGACTCTCTAAAGTGCAAATAAATGTTACCATGGCGTTTAGAGATAATATCACATTCGTTTGCAAAGTTGAAGTCATGGTTTGTATAGTTTGAAAGTTTAAAGCATCAGGTGTGTGTGTGTGTGTGTGTGTGTGTGTGTGTGTGTGTGTGTGTGTGTGTGTGTGTGTGTGTGTGTGTGTG
>JAODLI010007038.1:0-27608 GCA_027575585.1 Percopsis omiscomaycus | reverse complement strand
GGCAATTTAATATTTTGGCCGGTAAAAAATATGCTTGGCCGGTGGATTTTTTCATCTACCGGCCACCTTGGCCGGTGTGTCAAAAAGTTAATTTCGGACCCTGATTGGCCATCTTAACAACAATCTTAGAAAAAACTCAGACAAATGGACCAACACATAAGTCCAGGCTTTATTGAACCTCTATGCAACGGAAGAAATTAAAAGAGATTTTGACGAGTCTAAGCAAAATATAAAAACGTTCACTAGCATTTCCTCTCAACAAGTGACATCACTATACCAACCATCGGCCGGCTTACGTCACTTCAGCGTTGCTACTGGCGAGGCAAATTCTAAAAGAAAAAAAGCCCTTAAAGGTGTGCAGTTCTTGGGGGAGCTCCCCAGTGGGTAGTTCCTACAACTGTTTGGCCCAAAAGCGTCTTATGTTTTGAGAATGCCCGTGTGACCTCCTCAAAAGGACAGTCATCATGTCTGATGCAAACCTCCACTCATTTGGGTAGATGATTGTTAGAGCTTTACCCATGTTGGACTCCTGTTTTATAATCTGCACAGCCCTGCGCTGCTCCACCAGTCGCTGGAGCATATAAAACGTAATGTTTCAGCCAACATGGTGAACGCACCATGTTGGCTGCACTATCTGAGACTCTATTCTAATAGACTGCCCAACAAAATCTTTCCACTCTCTTATCTTTAATTTAAGGCAGCCCAGAATGTTGCCTGACGTGTTCTCCATGTCCAGCACACCAACATTTAGCAGCCCTGCTTTCCTCTGCACTGAAGACTCCCCTACACGTTCACACCAGTGCCCAGTAATACTGAGATATGCATGAGCATTGTGGTTGCTGGTCCAGAGATCAGTAGTGACGTTGATGACGCGTTCCTCAGCTGCCTTAAGTGACTGGACCAACTCCCCTCTCATTGCCTCATACAGCTCAGGCACTACAGTTCGACTGAAATAGTTTCTCGATGGGATCTTCTACTTGGGCTCTAGAAAGGCAACAAGTGATTTGAAACCTCTCCTCTCCACCACAGAGAGAGGCTCAAGATCAGTGCAGATAATTTTACCTATTATGTTTTGAATGCCTACCTCTGCTGATTTTGGGCTTAAAAAGCTTACAAATGGCTTTGGTGCCGGGTGTAAGATAGGGCCCTCTGTATCACTCCTTGTGTAATCACTGTTTCAAATAAAATAGCATAAAATGCAAGAAAGAGAGAGTGTGTGTGTGTGTGTTTGTGCAGTCAACAATTGAGGCTATGTAACAATTAAATATATAATCAAATTTTTGTATATTTTAATATTTCTTGACAGTCTCTGTGGGCACTTTAACTTGCAGTCCACTAAATCTAGGACTCCAATTCCCTTGATGCTTAGCCATACAAGCTCAATTGATTGACACAGGTGTCCTGCATTAAGGCTAATTAAGTGCTGTGTTTTAACCTTCTGCATTGCTGCATTCATGTGATACCTATTCATGCCTTGAATGTCTCTTTGAGAAAAGATTTGAGTGTGTGGATGCTTCTTCATTTTTATTTTTATTATTCAAAGCTCTAGCACCTCAGTCAAGCCTGATACCGAATGAGTGGTGTATTTTTCCTCTAGGATTAAAAAATCAGAATAGTGAAAATATTCGCTATTATGACTGTGCTTTGAAGTCAAATACTAGTAGTTCACTACCTATACACTGTCTGTAATGCAGTGTGTTTAACAATCTGTGGTTCATATAGAGTGTGAGGGCTCATGGCTTGTGTCATTGTAGGGGATAGTTCAAACTACTTGTGACTGAGTGGGCATGGTCACAGTGCATGGTATTCCTTTTTTATGTGTCCTTTCGTGGAATGTGCATGTTTGGGATGGAATGGAAAATTCTGTTTTGTTTTTTTACACATCATGGGTCTAACAGTTTCCCGTGGTTTTAGTCAAATTGTCATGGCAAAAAGCCCCTGGTCCTGTCAGATGAGAAAATTATCTTATTTTCTTAATTTACAAGCAAAGGAGGAATAGGGTTTTCAGAGCTAGTGGAGTCTTGTCTGCTATGCAATAATTCTGTAGCTCATTTCAAGAGATCCAATCTGATGAGACTCAATCATGCTGCCGGTTTTCCTGTCGGTAGTCTGTTCAGGAAAGCGTAAACAGCTAAGGACAGCAATCTTGACGAAAATTACGTACGACTTTGCAGGTCTATTCAGATACGTCAACAAGTCTCAGATGTTGATGAACAGTTGGGTCCTCTTCAGAGTCTGAGGCTAAAACATGTATGGTTGTATTTCTCAAATATTCCCAATCATCATTACAAATTGACTTGCATTGTTTTTTTTTGGCAGCCAACAAAAGGTCAGAGGGCATGGGGGCATTTCAAATTAGATCTATTTTCAATTAGGGTGAAAGTGTAATCGCACACACGCACGCGCACCCCTGCGTTATTAGTATGCTGAGACAGTCGATTCCACTTAAGCGTATAATAAATAAACATACGTGTGAGCAAATATAATTTCACTGTGTGTGTTGTGCTTACATGGCTCGCCTGGAGTTAATGGAAAACCCAGTCTGTCAGTAGAGGTGTCAGCAGTGTCCCTGTATTACTAGTAGACTGCAGCACAACGCGAAGAGCAACCAGTGTGCAGAACTGGAATACATCTGTACAGTGAATGAGTAAGGCCAGCAAGGCACTTTATTTATATAGCACATTTCATACACGAGGTAGACTCAATGTGCTTCACATAAAAACATGTTTTACATTAAAACAGGATTTAAAAATTAAATTAAAAAGACATTTAAATTTAAGAATAATATAATAAAATGTATTTTGTATTTTGGTCCTAAACCATTTAGTGATTTATAGGTGAACAGCAGTATTTTGATTATCTGAGTACAATTACAAGTATTAAAGAGCAGGTACTGTAAGGGTTAGCCATCTTGCTCAAGGATACTTACAGGTAGGCTGGACTGGTTGGGGATCGAACCTACATACCTACGATGGAGTCAACCTTAACCACTAGACCATCCTGCCCCAAAGGTGTGTGTTTCAGGTGTGTCTTTGTGCCTCTGAGCCACACACAGCAACAAGCTTTTAACACTAGTTCAGAGGTTTCTAACGCTGCAGGTTTTTCACTTTCAAAAGACCCACAGGGCTCTCCTAAACCTGAGTGCCCACCTCCTAATTCCTTGGTCCTTATAAAGCTGCCCTTACCTAGTGCACAAGTGCACTCATGAACTGGTTAACCTTGAAAGAAAGCTGTATTTTTTGTATTGGTTTGTCTGGCCCTAGCTTTATGTCAATTACCAGTGCCCCCATACATGTTTCCCGGTGTGTGTGTGTCTTTGTATAGCTGCGAGCCCATGCGGTGGATCTGAATGGGAACCAAGTGGAGAATCCCATCGACATTGTCATCAATGTCATTGACATGAACGACAACCGACCGGAGTTCACATATGTCACCTTCAACGGCTCGGTGCCTGAAGGTTCAAAACCAGGTACAAACAAGACCCTGATGGACCCCAACGTACGCATGGATCAAAACACACACACACATACTCCGTTGATTCATGTTTATGTATTTTCCTTTCTGGTTATCTTAATTTATTTGTTTGTATTCTGAGATGTTTGTGTTTTCCTCCACAGGGTCCTTTGTAATGACAGTGACAGCCGTGGACAAAGATGACCCAAAATCAGCCAACGGGATGCTCCGATACAAGATCCTATCCCAGAATCCCGAGAGTCCCTCCTCTAATATGTTTACTATTAACAATAAGACCGGCGATATCATCACTGTGGCAGCAGGACTCGATCGTGAGGTGTGTGTGGGGGGCCGGGGTTTGTTAGATTGTGGCAGCACTCTTTTTTGCAATTAAATAAAGTATAAGAAAATAGCCGCGTATTATTTTTCTCTACTTCCATTTTCCAGAAAGTTCCGCAGTACACTCTGATCATCCAGGCCACCGACATGGAGGGGAACCCGACCTACGGCCTTTCCAACACAGCCACCGCCATCATACGGATAACAGACGTCAACGACAACCCACCCGAGTTCACCGCAGACACTGTAGGTCATACACACGCACACGTACGCACATCATCACGTCTGGCATCAGAAAAATTAAGCAACAGACATTTTTAAATGCTTCCTCTTAAAACTATAGAAGAACATAATGTTACATTTTATATTTTTCTTATTTTATCTTGTACTATCGTATACTAATGTATGGATGTAAGCACTGGTAGGGGTAAGTGCTGTAAACAGTCTACATAGGTAACATGGCTATTAATATAAAAAATTTCTCTCCCCTCGATAATGATCAATCGTGGATCAGTTTTTCGGGGAGGCCCGAGAGAACCAGGTGAATGTGATTGTGGCCAACCTCACAGTCACGGACAAGGACCAACCACACACTTCAGCCTGGAACGCAGTCTACAGAATCACCTCCGGAGACCCCACCGGACGCTTCTCCATCCCCACAGACCCCACCACTAACGAGGGCCTGATAACTGTGGTTCGGGTAAGTCTGGGAGGGAAACATTTAGAAGTAACTTGTAATGTTCCAAGAATGTCTGCATTGACGTGGATTACCTGCGTCTTTCTCTCTAGCCCGTTGACTTTGAGCTAACGCGTTCCTTCATGCTAACGGTGGTGACTGAGAACGACATTCCGCTGGCCCGTGGCATTCACCTGCCTCGGCAGTCCACCGCAACCGTCTCGGTCCGCGTCATCGATGTCAACGAGAGCCCAGAGTTCTCGCCCAACCCCAAGTCCATCAAACTGGAGGAGGGACTTCCCGCTGGTTCCCTACTGACAACCTTCACTGCCCAGGACCCTGACAGATACATGAGACAGAGCATTCGGTATAAGATGGCCTAATGTATTTTCTGTTTAAACTGCATGTTTGTCTATTAGCTCTGTATTTAGAGGGAAAATGTCAAATGTAGGGAGTTACACTGTTAGCATAATAGAAAGGAAAGCTTTTTGTGATGATAAGTGTAGGCCTACCTTAAATGTATTATAAACTAGCTAAGATAATGTAGTGTGTAAATGTAAGATAGCATATCAACATAATTTAGCTGGTGATGGATAATGGACATATTTAAAGCCTTTCCATTTTTTTGTGCACAGTGCACAGGTAGTGCCACATTTTAATGTTGCATTGGTCCATTTACTATCTGAATAGTTCAAAGTGAAATGAATATATATACACAGTATATATAAAATATTATTATTATTAACAAATAAACAATCCCCCACACTCCCCCGACCCAAACCCAACCCTCCCAAGGATCCCAAAAAAAAACATTATAATTGGGCCACTAACACTTACATGAAAGAAAAAGTACTCCACAATAATGTAAAGTTTATGCTGGCTTTATGCAAAGTATATCGAAGTTCTCTAAAGGTAAAAGGGAGAGCACCTCTTTCAGCCACTGTATACAGTAGAGGGGGATTTATTAGACATCCAGTAGACCTTTTTCACAGTGACCCGGAAGTGCTACTGATGAGGGGTACACTTTCTTCATGTCCTGTCTAAATTAATTTTTTAAGTCCCTGTCCACTCAGGTGTTTGAGGTAATGTGGCTGATTAGAATTAGTCAGGTGTGGGCGTGTGCACACACTGCATTTTCTCTCTCTTTTAGTATATGACATTTTTGCATTATAACAGGACGAGTGTAGTGTACCCCTGTCGTCGACCCCTCATCGGTAGCACTACTGGGGGTCACTGTGAAAAAGGTCTATTGAGCAGAATAAGCCTGAGGGCCACTAGTGAAGCAAAGGCTAAAACATTCGCTTGTAAAACCGTCACACACAATCTGGGGGTGGTATACCAAAAACTGCTGTATGAAAATCTGGATTTATTTTTTCCCCACACAAAAAAGGTCAAATATTTGACACCAAAAGCCAGTCGTGCCCCACTGAAGCTGCACTATAGCCTAGTCTAAGGCCTAGTCTAGAGTCTAGGACAACCAAAATTAACATTGGGAAAAATGTTTGCAAGCCTCTCTTAAATAATGAAGACGATGGAGAACTTTAAACTGTATCATGACGTACACATAATGCACACGAGCTAAGCTCTTGTGCCAAAAATATTTTCGGAAAGTACAAGTCTTTCTCCCATGCCTCCTTTGTCTTTTCCCACAAGGTCTGTTTTAATTCCTAGATATTAGAGATTTTAGACACCCGTCCCTTTATCAAAGGGGTCTAACTCCAGAATATAATCCAGCTCACACACTCCTAGATGACAGGTGAGGAAATGTGAGAAACATTTGTTTGGGAAAACTGCTTAATTGTTGTTTTTATTTATTTTTATGGGTCAATAAACTACACAGTTTGTGTGAAGAGCCTTTTACAAACTACAAACCTAATCCCCGCTGATGATGTTTTCCTGTTACACAGAGAAAGTATTTTTAAAATGATTAATTGAACACTTAACTCTAATATTTTATTTTATTTAATCCAGTGGTGAGCACTTCTAAACTGCACAATTAAAAATGTATTATCTGTTAATTTTTTTATTACTGGATGAGTTTTATACACAGATGAAAGATGAGTGGTATAAGAAATTAAAGAGTTGTTAATGTAATAATATTAAATAGCGTCTCAGATGAATTGAAAAATCCAAATTCTTCATTTTGGTGGTATTCATTTTTTAAGGCAACCACTAACCGCTAGACTGGGGTAACTCCTTTAAATACATACTATATTGTCCTAGCCAAGGGCTAGTTATTTATAGATCCTTTTCATGGCCAATCAAAAAGAATACATGAATTTGTAAGTGCACTGAATTAATCTTCGCTGTCTACGTGAATCGTTGCTATTTTTCCCCCTCCGCATTGATACAATTGCTTTTTATTTTTTCCATTTTTTCCAGCATGCGATTCTTTCACCACAAACTGTCTAAAATTTCAGTATACTGTATGTTTAGATGCTCAATAAAATGTGTCTCATGTCTCTAATTGGTACTCAGGTACTCTAAACTCTACGACCCTGCCAACTGGCTGGAGATTGACCCGGTTAACGGGCGGATTTCTACTATTGCTGTTCTGGACCGTGAGTCTCCTTACGTCAAGAACAACCTCTACAATATTACCTTCATGGCTTCCGATAATGGTAAGGCACACAAAGATGTGGTTGGAACCTTTAGCCCTCTAGTTGCTATTAGCTGCATTGTGGTTTTTAGATAGTGATTTGTTTATTCATTGAACACCTTAGGTGTAATCAGGGCTGGTTCAGCTGACCAGGGCAAGGTGATTATCGGTTGATCATCATCAATGCCTGCTGTAATCTCCATGACTCAGTGAATACACTTAGCATCTACTCAATAGTCAATGGGTCCTTCAAGCCATGGGTGGTTGAATTGGTCCAATGCTCAATTTAGAAAATACCTATATGGAAGATATGCTAGACAGATAGAGAGCCTAGATGTTGTTGTCATTTAGGACAGGCCCCTTAGCATTTTCAGCTTCAGTGGAGCATAGCAACATTTTCCAATTCTTTTCTCCCAAAGGGGAGTCATGTCAATCGTAAGCATATTGCTGAAAACTACACAGCGGCGAGATGAATTGCACGCCTGTAATGTCGCCACATCCGCGCGTCTGTCTGGTAATGTGTTTCACTGTCAGCTTCTAAGTAGCACTACTCAGATAGTGACGAATCTCAGGCTTTACAATTTACAAAGGTTGTTTCATCTGACAGCGCTTAACTTTATACCAACAAAACATCCAGCTAGAAGTTATATGCAGACCTTATTCCCACGATTGACGTGATTATTCTGTGGGATATACTGTATGAACGGGGAATTACGCACCAGCAGGGAGAAAATGCTAAGCGGTGTGTTCGCCAAGTGTCTTTGAGTCTCTATATAAATAGTATCTACTAATTTTGTCATCTCTTCCTGAAGTGTATACCTAGATTTAAAAAAAAACAAGGAAGTGTCCCACAGATACAAATATACTATAGAAGAAAGAGCAAACCCCCTTAGTCCCAAAAACATCTTAGTTCAGAGTAGTAGTAGTTTATCAGAAGCATAGGCTCTGAATTGGGTTGTAAGAGCTTCAGTAATATGTCACACCCTGGTGTAGTTTGTCTCGCCATCAGGTCTTCAGAGATCCTAATCTCTTTTCCTAATGTTCATTAATTTGCCATATGATAATATCGCAACCTTTAACCTGATGAAGCAGTGAACAAATATTAGCACAGTGCCTGACTTTATCAAATGCAAACTGCCTAATTTCTATGTGGTTTGTGTAGATTATAAACACATTTCTTTTTGACGTTGTTGTTAAAGTAGCCAATGCGTTTTAGGCCAACCTCGAACCTTGTTTGATGAAATCTCTCTGGCGTTTTTGAGTGCATTTAATGGAGGTTTTTGTGTGCTCTAGCAATGGCTGCAGTTCTTATACTGTGATGTTCTATTCATTGCAGTCAATAGAACAGAGCTAGTTTGAGAAAGTACATGGTATGGCTCGCATGGAGTCGACCTATTGTTTGAGAGGATGGGAAATGGAAAGACCTTTCCCTGTGGACAACAGCTGTACTGTCCAAGTTTAATTACATTCCATTATAGCCTGCTCCCCTTCTCAAATGCCCTTATCGTGGATGTGAGATTTTTCTGGGAAAGTTTTTTTCAGATTAGTGCGTTTTTTTTTTTCTCTCCAAAAGTACAAGTCTCCTATTCAAACGTATAATTTTTGCACCATATTCATTCTACTATTCTCAATGGCTTAGCATTGTCCAGACTACATCCGTACTCAATTGCCATGTAAAAAGAGGATTCTCTGTTTTCAAAGTGGAAAATGGTTCCAGAGGAATGCCAGGGCTGCTCCAAAACATCATTCCCTGTGCATCGATAGAAAGACAGACACTCTGGTGTTGAACACATTCCTCTGCATGCTTTTACCCAGTACTGCATGCACACTGTGGGGCAATGATAGTGGGCTAGACACACAGCTTGTTTGTGGGTGTGGGTGTGTATTTTCATGTTACAGTTTCAATAGCAATGTAGTCGTAGTCAACATTTTGGCGTTTTTGGGTCACATTGGGAAACATCATTCAGCAAGTTTTGTAACAAATAATTGTTCTTAATTTGGGTCTAATTTGTTTGTTTGTATGCTTTTGTGAAATGGGGTCTCAGTCAAATTATGGCTGGGTGAATCGATATTCCTAAAGCTGAAATGCTGAACTTTTGTTAAACCCTAGATTCTGTAGCTTCTTTACGTCAATATCAAGTCCTCCCGCTGATGTAACGTTAGTGTTTTCTTTTTTTTTATATTAAAACTTGAAATATACCTTATGTAATTCTCTAACAACAAACTGGAGTAAGTGAGAATTGTTTTGAGAAACAATAGAAGTGAATGGCAGATAAATACAACTGTGAGTTGCTGGTCCAGTACCTACGATGAACGAGGGTTTAATATATGGTAAACCTCAGTATGAGGACTTATATTGAGGTATGGATACGGGTTAAGGATTTAGCCTAAGTACAATATGAATTTACTACCACACTGAGCCATATTTCATTAATTGGTAAATGGCTATTTTGTCACAATTTTGTTTGTAAGAAGAATGTAAAATGAAAGCATTTACTTCTTCATAGAGGCTGGTATAATGTTCCAAAAAAATCAGGGAAATATATTTTTCAAACACTGTAACACAACACCACTAAGATGAAGCATATGGTTTAGTTCCGCTATGGGGTATCAACATAATATTGTCAGAAACTGACTAAAAAGATTATTTAACGTCACAACATGTAAACCATACACATGAATATATAAAACAATCATGTTCATTCATTATTCAGCGCATCATTTCACCACAAGCCATAGACACAAATAGGCTATGCCACAAGCCGGCTAGCATCAGTCTCTCAATGAGCGATGCTGAGGTAATTTATCAACACATTTTTTCGAATATATGGACACAGGCCCATTATTGCGGGATCTCTGTATAAAAAGGGCTTTATCTTAAATCACAGTAGCAGTTTTCTCATTTAGGTTGAGGAACCTACCAATGAGGTGTAAGATATGACATTGTAGCCTAGCCAAAAAAAATCAACAGTACTTCTGCCAAGGGTCTGATATTTATTGATAAAGAATATACTTCACTAGCAAGCTAGTGATATGCTGATATCTTTCTGTTTTTAAATTGATTCCTTGTTTCTGTCTACAGTTGCTAACCAGAGTTAGCGCATATGCTTGCACTGTGGTTGCACTTATGAGGGGGCTGGACATCACTTTAAAGTAACAACGGTGCATTTTTCTACACAAAAAAGGACGCCTTCCACCTTCTCAGTAGATAAACATTAAGCAGGACCCAATCCAGTTGTTCCCACTCATGCTGTACATATAGTGATATGGTGTCGACATGACAACTTGACTACCTGATGCAATGCCAATTGTCATGTTTGTGTGCACCAGTGTACAAAAATGATCTGTGGCACATCGTTTATATAGCTTCACACCTTTAATTTATCTTCTTCTTCTTCGTCTTGGATGCTTGCTCACCTGATGCTGGTCAACACAGTCTTAGGGCCTTTCCGAAAGTACTTGCTCCTCCCTCCCCCTACCTACTTTCACTCCGTTTGCGCGTTCATGTTGAGGGTCCGCCACATTAAGTGTAATTGAAACAATTAGCGCGGAGTGGTAGTGGGTTATAAAACCCTCCAATACTGAGTGAGTATTGATGCTGGCTTGTCAAAGGTGTGTAACAGCCTTTGCTGCATTATGGAGGACCATTCCTTCAAATGTGCGTGTGACCACGCCTGTAAACATGTAGGATTTTTACATTTCCGAAACTACACTAACTTTTCACCGGCTTGTGGCATCACCATACACAGGTTAACAATGTAGCCTAAAAGGTTATATTGTGTTTAGTAAAAAAAATGCTCTTGTGACTCTTGTCTTTCCCCAGGTATACCGAGTGCTAGTGGGACGGGGACCCTTCAGATGTACTTATTGGACATAAATGACAACGCTCCACGGGTCTTTCCGCCCGAGATGGAAATGTGTGAGAGGCCAGACCCAAGCGGCATCAACATCACGGCCAGCGACCCCGACCTCACGCCCAACGCCGGCCCCTTCGGCTTTGAGCTAGCTAATCGCCCATTGGACACTCGCCGCAACTGGACGCTTACGCGCCTCAGCGGTCAGTGTGGCCTTGTAGCAGTCAATTGTGTTAGGGTAAAGGCTAAAGGTACAGGACTCGATAGCGGAATAGCATTCCCAGAACCCCATATTTCTGTCTGTTTATATTTTTAAACTATACTATATATATCATACTTCATACTATCCACAAACGTGTGGGTGAGTGTAGGGCGTGAGAGGGGGGGCAAGCCTACAGTGCTTTAGGGGGAGGGGTAGAGCCAAGTGGAAGTCACTCAGCACTCAGGAGAAGCAAGTTTCAGACCAAAATAACCTTTTTGTAATGCGCGGAAGGGGCATTCCAGACACAAATTGAAGAGTGTACCTTTACTGTAAGTGTAGTGTACCTATATGACCATTGATTTCTTTGTGTGTTCTTCACATGTTTAAGGTGAGCACGCCCAGCTGCGTCTGCGCATAGGTTTTCTGGAGAGTGGCATTTATGAGGTTCCCATCATCATCACTGACTCCGGCAACCTGCCCATGTCCAACACGTCCTACCTGCGCATCAAGGTCTGTCGCTGCGATCACCATGGCGACTGCATGGACATGGAGCGCATCATTGGGAGCGGACTGGGCACAGGAGCCATTATCGCCATCCTCCTCTGTATAATCATACTGCTAGGTAGGTATTTCAGATAAAAACTTAATACGAATATCATCATATCAAGTCAGGTTATGCTAAAAAAGGTTTTGATTGGTTTGCAGTATATTCCCTAGCGTTTGCCTCATCAATTTATGAAATGTAAATTTAGTTTTCATAAATATAAGACCAACTTGAGACACACAAAACCACACATAATGTATATGCACTCATATCATCACATATGTCCTCCGATTTTGATCTTCCCGTACAACCTCTGGCCGAGATATATGCCAACGCAGCATGGCTGCTCGCGGCCCTCCTGCCAAACCCTGAGAGATTCCCTAGCCCTCCCCTAATGCCTCCGCTAATGTTGCACGCTTGCGCTTACTGTCTTCTGCTCAGAAATCAAGCCAGATTATGGAGATCAAAGCAGGGAATCACCCCGGTGTCCAGCTCCCCGTGGAGTTAAAAAACTGCCGATGCCCCTAAAACGTTGGAAAAAGCAGGGTCTGAATTATCATGGAGGCATTGTCAGGCTCTCTCTCTTTCTCTCTCTCTCTTTTTCTTCTCCAAACTTTTCTTTCATCTTTCATATCTCCTTCACTCCGGCTGCTGTCTGCCCTCCCTACGTAACCCCCTCTAGCATTCCCCTTTAATTCTACACCAGGGTTGGTTGATGGCAACATTTTGCACATCATAATTACCGTCGGGATAAACGCTGCGGGATATACAGCGACATTGCATATTTATAGTATTTTTTATTTTTTTTACATTGAAAGGCAAGACAAAGCACTTTATTTATATAGTACATTTAATTTCATGAGGCAGATTCAATGTTATACAATAAATCAGGATTTAAAAATAATGCATAAAAAGACATTTAAACTAAAGAATAAAAGAGTAAGAATACACATTTAAATAAAAGAATAAAATAAACATTTTTTTGTGCAAGGTTTGCAGTTTAGTAGATAGCACTAGTGAACATAAACCTTTTTTTGTCTAGATTTAAAAGTAGTTAGTGTTGGTGCAAGTCTCAAATCTTTAGGAAGTTTGTTCCAGTTATTTGTTGCATAGTAGCTAAATACTGCTTCTCCATGTTTTGTTCTGACTCTGGGGATAATTAAACCGATCTCAGATGGCCTGAGAGTTCTAGAGGGTTCATATTGTAAAAGCATTTCAGTGACGTATTTTAGCCCCAAACCATTAAGTGATTTATAGGTGAGCAGGAGTATTCTGAAATAAATTCTCTGACACACCGGGAGCCAATGTAGGGATTTGAGAATTGGTGTAATGTGCTCATATTTGTTTGTCTTTGTTAGGACTCTAGCAGCAGCATTCTGAACAAGTTGTAGCTTCCTACACGCTATTTTAGGGAGGCCTGAAAAGAGACTATTACAATAGTCTAACCTACTGGTGGTAAAGGCATCAACAAGTTTGGGCATAAGTCTTGCTTTGTTTTTAAGGTGATGGTAGTTTTTGTTATTGACTTGATGTGGCTGTTGAAATTTAGATCTAAATCTATAACGCCAACATTTCTGTCTTGGTTTTTGGTTTTTAAAGACAGAGAGTCAAGGTGTGAGCTTGCTTTTAGCCTTTCTTCCTTGGCACCAAAAATAATCTCAGTTTTTGATATTTAGTTGAAGTAAATTCTGACACAATCAGTCATTGACTCAATGCACTGGCACAGCATCTATAGGACGATAGTCATCTCCACATGTAACATTAGTTAGCTCACATACATAGTTGCCAATGGAGACAAAGTAGTTCCTGTCTTGTAGACAGGACTTGAACCAATTTAAGACTGTGCCGGAAATCCCAATCCAATTTTCCAACCTGTCCAAAAGTATTGAGTGGTCAACAGTGTCAAAAGCAGCACTAAGATCCACTGACACCGGTATTGAAATTTTACCAGAGCCAGTGCTAAGACAACTATAATTTAGAACTTTAATAAGAGCAGTTTCGGTGCGATGGAGGGGTTGAAATCCTGATTAGCAATTGTCATAGAAACCATTTTATACTAAGTAATTAAGTTGCTATAATACAACTTTCCTAGTGATTTTACCTATGAACGGTAGATTTGATATTGGCCTGTAGTTAATGATAGAAGTATCTAGGCTTTAATCTTTAATAGAGGTTTAATCACTGCAGTTTTCCGAGCCTTTGGAAAATTTCCTGATTGGAGAGAGCTGTTGACTATTTGCAGTACGTCTATCACCAGGCAGTCAAAAGCATTCTTAAACAAACTCGTAGGTAGAGCATTAAGTTCGCAGGTGGATGGCTTAAATTGTCTTACCATTTCCTCAAGAGTTTTGTAGTCTATGGCATTAAACCTAAACCGTGTCAGCCTTTCCATATTACATTTATATAAACATGGTACTGACCAACAATGTAGTTTGACATGAAAGTATTAATGGCTTGTCTAATATGTTCATTTAGATTTATTGGTGAAAAATTACGCAAACTTATTGCATTTATGGGTGGATAGGAGTTCAGGTGGTGTTCGTGTCGGGGGATATGTCAGCCTGTCGACAGTTGCAAGTAGGGTTTGTGCATTAATAATGTTTTTGGTAATGATATTGGAGAAGAAGTATTCTCTAGCACTTAAGAGAATTCTAAATTGTAAGCGCGGCGGCTCTATATATGCCATGATTTTTTGTGCCATTTGCGTTCAGCTTAAAAGCATTCTCTTTTCTGGACTTTTACAGATGCAGCATTTCTCCATGGTGCTTTTTGCTTACCAGAAAATGTTTTAACCTTAAGAGGTGCAATGGCATCTATACATTCACAAGTGTAGAGTTAAAGTAACTTACAAGATCATTAGCAGAACCTGAGGTGGGAGGTGGTAACAGAGATTGAAACGATGCAGCCAGCCAGACACGGAAGGGAAATGGAGGAAAAATTGGTTTTCTGTGTTATTTAACACAAGCTTACATCGAGACATCGGGAGGAAAGCCCTGGCTTGGAAACATGTTTCCAACAAAGTAGGCATATCGGGTGTGTTTTAACAATCAGGTAGCTTGATGATAAAAATAGCTTAGACAGACCGATGCATCTTCGTTGCTGGCAACAACAAAATGACCCGTTTGACTAAGTTTTAAAAACCCTGCCTATTTTGCACTTTGATATGCGACTTCCCCGAACAACACAGAGTAGTCTGCGCTCAACCCAGCGGCAAGCGCAGTGCAGACCACATTCTGTCTAAAAGGCCCTTAAGAGTGTCTGGTTCGGCCGTTTTAACTGTGTGAGCAATCCAATTTATAGGCCTTACGTCCGTGTGTCTCCTGGTCCGTCTTTCATTGCTCTTCTGCAAGTGATCTGCCGTATCCCCCATTTCTGGCTTTCGTAGATTATTTAGTGGTTCAAATCTTTTCTGCAGCAGTAGTGTTGGTGACTGTCCGATCTGACTGGTCCATGCTGCTCTAGTTGTCCCAGTATTCAGTGTTAAATGAGGCTGTGTCCCGCATAGCAGCCCCGATCTAAACTTAATCTTTGTTCTGTTGACCCCAAGCTTGTGCCAGTGGGTATTACATTGTTAGCTGGGTTCTTTTTTTTGGAAAAGTAACATCCAGAGTTGGCAGCTCTTTCTGACCTAACTCACCGATGAATGGCGACATTGGGACTGTATCCTGAAGTTCGTCTTTGTCTCTTTCTAGTACGAATATCCTGGTTGCGAGGAGAGAAATCTTCTGTAGCAGTCTATGGCAGTCTGTGCATTTTAGAAACTCTCTGGCGTGAGGAGGCGTCGTGTATCCTAAGCAGTTGCTTGCAACTAATCGGGACTGGTACCTAATAGCTCATTAGCGTGATTGCTAACTTCTAGCTATCTTCTGTAGCCGGACTTAAAAAGAGAACTATTTCTATGACTTCAATTTTGATAACTACATCAACATGTGTTGATTTAACTAATAAGACCATTATAGGGTTTACTAGGAATGGAAGTGGAAAGAAAAGCAAGCAGAACAAAAAAGTGTTCACTGAGGAGCACCTTACTTTTAAGACATTTTAAGAAATGAAAAGTGCCAGAGGACACGGAATCTGAACCTAAGCATTTACAGAAAAGTATAACTATCTGGGGACTATCTGTGTTCACATGAGTGATTGTGATGTGGCAAGAAAAAAGGACAACACTCAAGAATACATACATATATGAGGAAGACCGCTGCAGTGGTCTGCGTGAAAATGCTGCTGTCCATGGCGCAAACTGATTCTTTTTCCCCAGAGGAATTACAATTCCCTGTTAAAAAATATATAAAGACTGGAGCAGATGGTTAGTGCTCAAACTGTCATAGAAGGTTTGTTTATCATCTTGCAACTTCTGGCGAGTGTCCCTGTTCAGATCCCGCTCAAGGAGACCCTCAAAAGTTCAGAACATGCAATCCAAGGACATTCCAGAACTGCATCACAATTGCTCAGTCTTGAACACAGCCTGAGGATGAAATGTATGTGTTCACCTTAGCTTCTGACAAAATTCCAGGATAGCCTATACTAGTTAACATTAGCTGTGTTGCTAAAGTTTATTTTTCGGTAAAACATGGAAGTGAAGATTTCCTACTACTGAAGAGCGAGAAGTGACTTTATAGTATGGAGAACCTGCTCGAGTGTAATCCTGGGGTAAAGCCAGTGTTCAACAGCTAATGTAACATAGGTGACGAATGAATACGGACATTCTGAAGACGTTCCCTTTTTGGAATAAACCTAAAACTAAAGAACATGACATTTGCCATAAATGTGAATAGTTATACTTTTAGGTCCACTGCTTTGTGTCTGAAGCCTAAGTAGCCTGCCTTCACTGCACAATGTCGCTTTATCCAAATACGCTTTTATTGAGGAAGTCAGGAGTTCGCACACAATAGAGGTTATGTTCAGTTATGTATATAACAAAAAAAAATATATATACACAATATTTAAAATACCTTTTGCAAACATCACAATGTCCAATGCCTATACCAACCTTGCAAAGGGGCCAAACCATTCAGTATTTTATTTGGATTATATGCAGTATTTCAATATTCATTATATTATTCACTATTTTATTGTTTTATATCCTATATATGACTTTCCATTTTGAATGTACCCTATTCGGGCTGCTACAACAATGTAATTTCCACAGGAAGAGAGTTATCTTAATCCCTCCTGCCCATAGTGATGGTGCTGCTGTTCGTCATGTGGATGAAAAGGAGAGATAAAGAGCGTCAAGCCAAGCAGCTCCTCATCGACCCCGAAGACGACGTCCGCGACAACATCCTCAAATACGATGAGGAGGGCGGTGGAGAGGAAGACCAGGTGCTGCCTCGCTCTGTTTCTTTGTCCTCTTATCTGTCTTATCAAAAGTATTACCATATTGGTTTGTAAAAATTTCAGTAAAATGATCCTACGAAACAATGGCAGAAATCTGTTACGATAATAAAATAGAATAAATCAGCACCTTGCAATATCCCCAATGCACACCAACACAACCTTGGAAATGACCCATATATAGTTAAACATACTCACTATGTATATGTAGAGTATGTACACACTCAAACCTCTGTACTATTTCTATCTGTCCTCCAGCCAAGATTAAGCATACAACAAAGAGGGCCTCAAAAGGGATTAATTGCTTTCTCCTTGAAAATAATTTCCTCTCTCTCTCTCCACCCAGTGGTTCAAATCTTTGTTTGGCTCTGAGCACATAAGCTTAAACTGTCATCTTCCAACCCCTCCTTAGCCACGCAAATGAACTAACAATGCACACCCACACGCAAAATTATGGTTATTCACTCTAACTCTAGTTCTCCAATCAGTGGTGCTAACCACCTGCCGTGTGTGTGTGTGTGTGTGTGTTTGTTTGTTTGTTGAAATTGCACGAGAACCAATCAGATGTGGAACCATCCCCCTAGGCACCAAATAAGTGCCGGGCGTGTAATCAAGCAACAGCTGATGAAATGGTTGTTTGAGGTGTTGCTTGTGAATACAAGGCAGCTGGCCCTAAACAGCCTCTCAATCACAGGGTGCTAGTGACTACTGGCTTGCAGGAAGTGCTAATCCCCAGATGCTTTGTCACATATCACTTCGTTAAAAGGCAGAAGTAGTTAATGCATGCAGTACGCTCAGAGAGTTTGTGCACATATTTTAAAGCTACAGTACAAAACTGCATAGAGCCTCAGAGCTCTGTAATAAATGCCAATATTTTTGTGTTGTTGCATTTGTTTAGTGTTTTTGTGGTAAATGAAACACGTATTTAAACACGTGTGTTCAAATGTTTTGCACAAAAATAACATGATTCTGAATCATTTAAAGCACTGAAAAAATTAGTTTAGGCCACAATTTAATAGACCAATAAGCATCATACAGCTGTATCATCGGTTGTCTGCTGGAAAGCAAGTGTGTTTGTTAACATTAGAACCCCGGGGATTTTATCTAAGGAATTACAGCGGAACACAACACCCGGAGATGTCTGTATCCTATTGTTCTCGTTCATAGCGCAACAGGCCTCCATCTCTACGGTGTCGCGGAGTATGGGACATTACTCGATTGCCTTCTATTGTATTGGCCTACTTTTACAGAATATATACTGCTATGAACTACTATTTTATTTAGTCTGTATACTATTTTATTATTATTTAGCCAATTTAAATAATAATGAATAATACTGCAATAGCCATTTCTTCCAAAAAAATTAATTGCACATTGAAATAGATTTAATTGTATAAAATCGATTTTTATTTGATAAAATCTTAATACAAAACAGACTTATAAACAGTAGTTGAAATATATCAAATGTTATTTACAAGTATAGCGAGGTGTGTATGCCTAATTCCGCTGAGAAATGTGAAGCGCTGCACTGCAGCTGTTCCATCCCAGCTCTGTCAGCTCTTGCAGTCCAGACATATCTTTGGTGGTTTCCATGAACATGTCCCGCACACAAAACGACTGCATGCCATACAGTTCTCCTTTTTTTTGCGGGTGCACTTGCCAATCTGGCACTGCGCTGTCTTGCCGGGCATGAGCGGAATACAGGGGAGGCTTCCACACGCCCCGCTATCTTGGTGGAAGCCACATGAAGGCCTTGGCTAATGTGGCCAATATGCAGAAATGGGCTGAGCGCTACTCCGAAGGAGAGCGAGGACACTTAGCACCTGTGGGTACCAGCGTTCAACTACAACAATTACAGGAATAGAAGGACGGTCTCGGATATGCAAAAACGTAAATAAAACTGATCTAAATATGTTTACAACTGCACCATTCAAATTCTAACTACGCAAGCGTCTGCTCTGACAATTTAGGAAAAGTCACGGAAGGACAGAAACAAGGCATATGCACTGATTTATTTATTAATGATTAAAAACACAATGTCCAATGACGTGGCAAATGGCAATTCTAGTGTTAATTCTAGTTTACTTCCATAGTTTAGCCTAGCAACAAGCTATTTAGGCTAATCACTAATTACTACTTAAAAAAAAATTAAACCCAACTGAATTTGACACATTTTATTTTTAGCGACATTAATTGTAGTTGTACAGGGCCGATTCCAAAACAAAGAGGTTGTGAATATTGCTGTTGTAAACAATCATTTACTCCATTTAATCCAGCTTCATTTGATTAGCTACTTGTGTCCAACACGGGAGATTGTCAGCATGTGACCTAGTTTCTGCTCTCTCACTGGCTACCACTCCAAGTGGAGCTCGTCAACTTTTAGAAATGGGGATTAACTTTCACCGCTGGGAGCGAAGTTCCCTTTCCCTTCTCCTACTTCGCTGTTTCGCATTGGAAATTAACACTCCACTGTCACGCCCGTAGCGTGTGAGCGTGCAAGCTCCACCGAGTGCAATGCTTGTTAGAATATAGTGTTTTCCATGAAGACACCCACCAGAGTTTTGTCGAAAGCTGGAGGCGGCCACCATCGTCAAATTTTGTGCCGGCTCCAGCTTTTGACAAAACTCTGGTGGGGGTCTTCATGGAAAATCTCGTAATTCTCTATGCAGGAAATGCATTATTGTGGCTATAATGCAAAAAAACACACATCACCACAAGAACATCATATCTACAGTCAATCACGGCGGTGTAGGTGTTGTTGATAGTGTTGATTGTGCAGGATAGTCTAGTGGTCTAGGTGTAAGTATTGTAATTGTTGATTTGTAGCTGTTTTACAGCCCTTCCCCTTAGGGGAAAGGGTTAGACAATGTGATGACGGTGTGACGTTTCTCACAAAACGTGTCCCTCGCAGATTAAAAAAACAATACAGTACAAAGACATGCACGTTGTTAACAGATCCATTCATTATCAAGTTTGTTTCCTGTTGAAATGTCTGCGCTCCTTGCCCCCCGGTGTTGTGAAAGGCCCCCCCATATGTTTAGTCTCACAGACAAGAAAAGCCCACGTTGTGCTCTGTAATGTGTAAGTCGAGTGCTCTAAATACTAGAGAGAGAGAGAGAGAGGGAGAGGGAGAGAGAGAGAGAGAGGCATCTGTCTGAGTTAATGGGGCTCTGAGAGCCATAATAAACGTTTACTGGAACCGTGCCAGCGGCGTGTCGGGGGGGCCAAGGCCGGAGAGCTCGCAAACTCTTGCTTCTCTGGGAAACGTGGACCACCAAGAAAAATAAAATAGAAATAGAAAATCACAGTCAGGAAAATAAACATTGGCTTCAACCAACCAAGGGCTGAGGTCTGTACATACAGCTGTGCACACTCTATCATGCTATCCGCTCAGGGTCACCGTGCCAAGAAGAGATGACCGACTAAACTTCCTCTGGCTCTTCCCGTTGGACCACAGAGGAAATATAGGGCTCGTCTTGGGAGCTGCCTTTAGACAAGATGTCTCTGCATTTTACTCTCATGAGATCCATTGGTCCCTTTGAGTGACAACCATAAGTGCAGTGGTCATATTACGCTTACTGGAATATAAATTATGTATTTGTTTGTGTTTGTGGTGGTTTTAGACTCTTTTCACCCCATTCTTTTATGAAACACACTGCATCCAAAATGCACATTTAACAATTGCTGCTTTTAATGTTTTCTAGATATGATTCATACACTTTATTCTTAGCTTCGAAAACTGTGCTGAATATAAGTATATATACTGTGTATATAATAGTGTGTGTGTGTGTGTGTGTACAGGACTACGACCTGAGTCAGCTGCAACAGCCCGATGCCCTGGAGCCTGAATGTGTCAAGGTGGGCATCAGGCGCCTGGATGAAAGACCCCTCCACCACGACCACCAGTACCCCCTCCGCTCTGCCGCACCCCACCCGGGCGACATAGGGGACTTCATCCATGAGGTAACACATAGAGACTATAGGCTCAACACTGAGTTATTAGACCTTTTTCAGTGATCTGGAAGTGCTACCAATAAGGGGTAATTTTTTTTACTGTCTAGCCTGTAAACAGAGAAAATCATAACTCGCACACCTTGAGTTTATTTGGCCAATTAGACTTGACTGTAGACTGTCGATTTGAATTTAGTTGAAGTTATAATGTGAAAATGTCATATACTAAAAGAGACTGAACATGCAGTGTGTGCACCCGCCCACACCTGACTAATTCTAATCAGCCACATTAACTCAAAACACCTGAGTGGACAGGGACTTTAACAATTCATTCAGACTAGTCAGGAAGAAAGTGTACCCCTCTTCGGTAGCACTTCCGGGTCACTGTGAAAAAGGTCTATTAGCTTTGCTAATGGTTGGGATTAGTTAGCTTCAGGTGTAGCACAGCCTGACCGCTCAGTTGGAAGCAAGTCTACTGAGTTTAGATAATCCCCCATTGTGGCTTCCTAAAGGGAGAGTCCGGCTCTCTCAGAAGTTGACCGAAAAATATAATTCTGTAGGTTTAACTACACGTTTGAAAACAGTGAATCCCAGAGTGTCATTGTTGTCAGTTCCTGTGTTTTGCATAGGCTAGTGTGTGTGTGTGTGGGTGTGTGGGTGGGTGGGTTGAGCTGCATAAAGACAGCCGCCAAACCCCCGCTATAAATGAGGAGAAGCTGTCAGACTGGCGAAGCGATCTAGACAGCTTAATCCCAGACCACATGACTCCCCTCTGCCTCTCTCTCATTCGCTTTAAAGCTCTCCTCCCATCAAGCGGGGCTGCCGAGTATCTTTAGATGACACACCACAAACTCTCCGCCTCACTTTATCAGATTTTCCACTTTGATATTTTAGCGGCAATCGCCACTAACCACTCCCGGTTCTCATCAGAGTCCCGCCGTGGGCGGCTTAAGAGCTTCACGTCTTTGCATGCGTGAACAAGTATTGAAAGTGTATGTGTGTGTGTGAGTAGGGCAGTTCTAAATATGAGGTCTACCCTGGGTAATCGGCTGAATCTCCTCGGAGAGATGGAGCCGGCATCTGTCCATGCTGACCCAAATCCTCCTCCTCTCTGCTCCTCCAATAATCCCTCCTTCTGGCTCCCACGCACCCCCTTTACTGTCTTTGTGTCTCTTTGACGCCTGTCTATTTGACGCCTTTTCAAAACTTACACCCCCCCCTCCTTTGCATCTGGAACTCTTTGAAGGCCCACTCCTCGATTACGCTGTAGCAGCCTAAGACCACATTTCTGCCCCAGCTCAGTGGTTATGTTTTGAAAAACAACTGTGAACTCAAAGTGTTGTAGAGGGAGGGGCACGGAGCAGGGTGAGCCTAGCGGTGGGGGGGAGTAGGGAGGAATGTGATGCACTCAGCACGGTTTAAAAAACAACAGCTTGTTGTGACACTAGTTCACAAGGCTCATTCTGGGGACTATCCTTTTAATTCATCCTCTTCCCCCCACCCCTCCCCCCACAGGGTCTGAAGGCGGCCGACAACGACCCCACGGCGCCCCCCTACGACTCCCTGCTGGTGTTCGACTACGAGGGCAGTGGCTCGGCAGCGGGCTCCCTCAGCTCGCTGCACTCGTCCTCCTCCTGCGGGGACCAGGAGTACGACTACCTCAGTGACTGGGGCCCGCGCTTCCGCAAGCTGGCCGACCTCTACGGTGGGGGCGACGACTAGCCGGCCTCGCCTTCCTGGAGCTGGTCGGGGGTGGGGTGGTGTTGGGTTGGGGTAGGGGTGGGGGGTCTGGGGAATTGGAAGTGGGGCATTTTACTCTGGGTTGGAGGGTGGGGGGTGGATAGAATTGGGGGGAGGGGGCGTTCCTTAGGGACACGCTTGTAAAAGAGACTTGTGGCGGCGCAGGACTGCATCGGAGCTTAACGGGGGGGGCACGCCGGCCAGCGCACAGCAGGGCTAAGGATGGCTAGCTGCCCAGCCTAGCACAAGGCTACAAGACATTAGAGGCCATCGGGGGGTCTTAGCCCACATGCTAATCGTTGACATTAGCAGCCACAGGAAGTGCACGTTGGGACGAGATGGCGACGTCGTGGTTACCATGCGAGTACCGCCCCCCTGGGCACGCAGCAGCTATAGCCATGTTAAAGACGTTCATTTACACTTGAATCTCACAGTACAGAAGCACTGGGGTTATAATGTGCCTTTTTGTACATTCTTTTGATTGTGTTAGCTCTCGTTATGGTTCATGGCTGTAAGGCTCCTGATGTTCTTTTGTTTTATATTTCTGCAACGGCAAATTACTTTCAGTGGGAGCAATTTGCTGTGTGTGTGTGTGTGCGTGAGTGTGGGTATAGGTGTGTGTTTAAGTAACACCTCCTGCCTTGTTGTGTGTATGTGTGCGTATATGTGTGTGATTGTGTGTGTTTGAGGCATATAAACACTGGACGGGCACTCCTAAAGGCAAAGCCTACTACTAGAGAAGAGCCTTGAAAGATCTCTCCAACAAAAATGTACGTACTGCTCTTTGTTCCACCAGGGTCTTGTGCATCTGTCCAGCTACAAGATTTTCATTATGTGTTATCAATACACTAGTTACATGTAACCTCACCCCCCCCAAGGCGAACTGTTGAGCCTAGCCAGGGTTTCGAGGAATGTGTCGCTGTGGTAGGGTTGATCTAATTTACGGTCAACGGCTATTAGATAGCCCTATACAGCTCAATAACAATGAAGTGGATAGAAGTCATCTCCACACCTATATGGTCATATTTAGGCTAGATTGAGTTGAAATAGTTACAGTATGGATAAGATGTAACTAAATATTTGTATGCAATAGATTTTGTGACCATCTAAATCTATGAAAAACAAATCCAAGTCAAATTGAGCTCACATTTCTGGGGTTCCACCTTGAGATCAATTCTGACGTACAAGGGATTTATGCAGTTGCTCTATAAAGATAGAAAAAAAGACAACCCCCTCTCTCACACACACACGCACATGCACACACACACACAAGACCTTGGTGGAAGTCTGAAGTAAGAGATTATTTTTGATGGCTCGGATTTTCCAAAGCTTGTGAGAAGTCCTGTACAGTAACGTTAGACACTAGATAGATTTTCTGTTTTTGTTTCCTATTGCTTTCATGACGATGTAACTTATGCAGCTGATATGCTAACAAAGGCAGACACCAGTCCTCGGTTTGTAGCAAAGATAACTTTTTGTTACTCCTCTGAGGTGGATTGATTGCAAAAAAACAAAGGCAAGGTTTTTTTTCTGTCTGCTAATGCCTTAGTGTTCTCTGGTGTTCTCTGATTGGCTACTCACTGTAAACTGAAATATGTACAGATTGTATTTTTCCTCTTGTTGTTCTTTTGGCTGTGGTCTCTGAAAATGACATGCTAATATCCTGATCTTGTATATGTATAATTTGGATTACAAATTAAACATTTTTGCATGTTTTCATTTGTTCATTATGAAAAGGGACACAAGGTAATTTTTAAAAAATGTTTTGCACATAAATATATATTAATCCATACACATTAATATATGCATGATACTACTTGGTGGTTAAAGAAATCCCAAACTGCAATATTATTCTCAACGAATAACACACAGGGTGGAGCGTATGTTGTGCATTTCAGCTATTTATTGAAAGGGAAGAGGTCAGTTATGCCACTGCTATACTGATTCTAGATAATGCATAGTGAGCTACTCAATTGTTTCATCACATATTGGTCATTAGAATGCAATCCATAAGTAATAAGACAGTTATAACATTTAGGTACTGAAATCACAATGTATATTAGTTGTGATTTATCATATTGAAGATCCATTTCAGATTGTCAGCGAAATAGACACAATACCGTAAGTATTACTAGGTAAGTAAGTACTAAGTCAAACTTAAAGTTCAGTTTTTAACCTGATCTAAAATAATGAAACGCCCTTCCCATTAATGTAAATTTGGAATAAACAAGGTTATGAACTACACAGCTGTAAGTACTAGTCAGTTCGAGATATTGCACTGATTCACCATATTAGCAATGATTTATTTGTCTTAAGGTGTAGCCAAATCCCCCAAATTAATGAGAAAACATTACATAGCAGCATTTTGGCACAGGGAACATCCTTCTCTAACATAACAATATATAATAACAATTAGCCATATACAATTTTTTCAAACATTTTAATGTGAAGTTAAAGCTGCTGTCGGTAGTTTCACCAAGAGCTAGTGAAAAAAGAATGAAGGAGAACAAGATTTTGAAAATCAACAACCCAGAAACCCTCCCTCTGGAGCCCATTTTGTCTGCCATTGTGAAGCACCATTAACATGTGTGCGCGCATTCATGTGATTCACAGGCAAGGTAGATTTGCCGGACCAATCAGGGAAAAGAGGCCCAGAGTGGTCAGAATTCTTTTGGGCACTGTCAAAAATCTAAAAAGATTTATATAGAGGCAGGGGCTATGAACCAGAGCAGATATTCTCACAGAGCATTTCATTCACTGATAGCTGATGGATGTCTATGGCATTTCTAAGAAATTACAAGCAGCAAACATGATGCAATATAAAAGTAACTGAATGAGGAAAAAATAGTGTGGAGGTCCTTGTTTAGTGTCAGGTTTTATTTTAGTACTAATATAAAGTAGGTATATACTGTACATACTTCATGAATGTGTCTGTGTGTTTCTCTGCCATCGACATCTTATACTATCATATACATACCAGTACTGTATATTGTATTTATAGACTAATCAGTATTAATCTATAGGCCTTGACGTCTTATCCGATCCACAGTTCAAAGGGGCAATTAAAGGGGTAATTGTTGATATCTACTCCTATTTTTATGTCTGATGTTGATCAGTGCTTATAATTTTTTACATTAATTCATCCATAATACTGGATAAGATGCGATCCCCAGGTGGTAATGAAAGTAACTGGGCCAAACATCAGTCTCCAAAGCACCCAACGTAATTCACACTTACCTAAAGCACACATTAAGCAACATATTTGGTCTGTTATTTAACATTTATTTTACAGTGAAGCATTATATCTTTCTTTTTATTTATTTAAACTGTTTTTACTCAGCTGCACACAATTTATGCCAAGCAAACAGCAATATGTGCATCCAATTCTAGATGGATTAAAGCTATACTCGTCGATTGTGGTACAGCTCCTCAGATGCCTGAATTCTGCCCCAGCTCACTGTTGGTTACTGAAATGCAACTGTCTTGAATTATATGTGTTGGTGACTGTAGGGGGAGCTGTAGAGAATTGTGTGAGCTCTGTAGGGTTAGGGGGGAGAAGAGAGGAATGCCATCCACTCAGCACAACACATTTCAATTGAGTTTCATTAAACTATTATGTTTAGGGTTTGGTACCAAACTCTGTACTTGTAAGGGTACCGTCCGAATTATGTTGGTAATACCGAGTACAAGTTCACGTAAAATCAATCTGTGCCAAATTTCGGTACCTGAGAGCGCATCTATGGGTGAGAGAATAGAGAGAAAGAGAGAGAGACCCCTGCAGCTTGTTCAATTCAACACAGGGAAATGGTGAGCCGAAAGCGGTGGTTAGACTTTTTAAAACGTGATGCAGACAATTATGGCATTACAATAGTGCCAAAACTCTGTTAGCTTGTGGTTTGTGGTTGTAAGTGACGATTCACAAATGTGTAATTAAATTTCGCAAGCTTGTAGCATGGCATGTCAAATTCACTATACTTGCAACATTTATTAAAACATTTGCGTGTCAGAAACCATGATCGGTGAGACCCAGAATCAGGCAACAGACAGTAGAGTGCAACAGTGTTTATTGGTTTAACCACAGGCAGTAGTCAGGGGTGAAAATAGTTTGTTAACGGGCTGGCAACAGGGAAACCAAGAGACAAGACAAGCTTGGGGTTTGGCAACAGGCTGGCAACAGGCTGGCGGCAGAAGGCGCGAAGCGAGAGACGTGGTAAGGTAAGGCAAGGCTCAAAACCGGGGAGACAAGAAGGAACAGGCTACTAGGGAAAAGACAAGTTCCTAGATTACGGAAGACAGAGAACAGAACTGTCTTATCACGAGAAAAACGTGAAAGGTGGGGTGAATACGGAGGGTGCGGGGCAAACACAAATGAACAACTGAGGCTGATAATGTGAGTTATTTTAAAAGGGCCTACAAAACTGGGGGAAAGATTCCGGGACTCCACCCGGGGGGGAAGATTCCGGGTGGACAGCCATACCTGTTGCCATCGGTATCTATTGTTGGCCCAGAGAATAGCCACCCGAGCCCTCCTCCTTCTGTTCAGGGAACAATGGTGGTTGATAACCCATAGAACACTCAAAGGGGGACATACCGGTGGCCAACGAGGGTAACAAATTGCATGCATATTCTACCCAAACCAGCATTAGACTGCGGATGAAACCCTGATGATATTCTAGTGTTGGACCCAATAAATTCCCCAATAAACACTTTCGAGAACCACTCTACCACTGTGAGGATTACTGTACTATAGTATTTTCTAAAGGTGGCACACCGGTCACAAAATCAAAGGATAGGTGGTGAGGTACTGGAAGTGGCAGTCTGGATGCACACACAATACAAGCAGAAAAAATTTCGGTGTCCATATCAGTGGAGGTTCTACATTGAATTACGCCCCGGGCGAGCCCCCCTTCGCGCAC